>CM076570.1:721575766-721807911 GCA_034641835.2 Pinus albicaulis | reverse complement strand
CTCGAGGAAAAAAAAGTGTAGTGTCGTGTAAATTTCAGTGATTGAAGAATTTCAAACGTAATAAATTTCAATCTGTCGTGTAAATTTTAGTCATTGAACAATTTCAAACTGTAGTGCCGTGTAAATTTCACTCATTGAACAACAATTTCAAACGTAATATATTTCAGAGAAATTTGCAAATCTAAATTTCAGAGATTGAACAAATTTCAAGAGTATTTTTCAAATCAACAGCTGGTAAGAAGGACAAATAGAACAATTTCATTAGTTGGAGGAGCTGCCACATGTCCAGATTTGACTGGCTGGAAGGGCGATGAGAAACACTTCTCATTGGCTAGGGTGAACAGTGTTTGCTCACCCCAAGCCAACAAAGAAAACGCCTCCAGCGTAATTATAATATTAACAGTTTGTTTTGCGATTAATTTTTTTTATTTTCTAAAAATAATCATCACACATAACTCGAAAACACTTAATTATATGTTTTGTGAAAATTAATTATCACACATAACTCAAAAGCATTTAATTATATGGATTTATTAAAGAGGAAATACTAATTATATTAGTTGATTGTTTCTCTTCTCTTTTCAATGTTATTAGTTAATCATCATACCAAATCTTTTTTAATTTATACTTTGATTTATTGTTTGTTAATTAATGTCTAATTATATTAGTTAATTGTTTCTCTTCTCTTTTCAATGTTATTAGTTAATCATCATACCAAATCCTTTTTAATTTATACTTTGATTTATTGTTTGTTGATCAATGTTATTATTAATTTCGAGACCAAATCTTATTTAATATATGTTTTGATTTATTGTTTGTTGATTAAATATTGATTAAACTCTTAAAAGGTGTATAGAAAGGCTGATAAGTTTTTTAAATTGGAAAAAACAACTTGAATAGGAAAAATTGTACGAGAAACTTATTTGTAAATATGTATGCA
Source organism: Pinus albicaulis (assembly GCA_034641835.2). NCBI lineage: Eukaryota > Viridiplantae > Streptophyta > Pinopsida > Pinales > Pinaceae > Pinus > Pinus albicaulis. The sequence continues at coordinate 721,806,971 of CM076570.1, read as the reverse complement.
ATATGTATTGACATATTTTAATTTATATAAATATTGTAAAAAATAATATTTTAGTTTTATATATATAATTTCTAGAGCAAAATACTAAAAATAGAGAATAATGAGTATTGGAAACCACCATTTAAATATTAATATTGTTTTGTTTTTAAAAGAATTAAAATCAATTTACAATGTATTTTAATTTATATATGAATGATAAGTGGTGCTATTTTCTTTTTATATATAATCTAAACCGGAAACTTATAGTTAAAATGATTGGATTATAAAATCTACAGCCTAAATTATATTATTAATTAATATTACTTTTTTTAAATAATTAAAATCTATTTACAATGTATTTTAATTTATATATGAATGATGAGTGGTGTTATTTTAATTTCATATATAATTCAAATTAAAAAACATATTTGATACACCACTCACAAAATACCTAAAATAAGGAATGAAAACATAGTCTGCAAAATTTAATGAGTAAAAAAGGGCGTTAAATTACCCCTACCAAAATATACTTTTTTTGGTAGACGTAATGGTTGTCCAAGGCCCCTTGGATTTTAACTTACTCCTGGGGCATGACTATACTTATGTCATGGGAGCGCTTGTCTCTTCCCTCTTTCATCTGATTTGTTTTCCACATGAAGGTCGGATTATGACCATTTTTCAGCTTTCATTCATTGGTCCTAATATGACACATAAACTACCATCATCCCTTAATGGTCCTTATATGTCGGTGGTATCTTCCCCACCACAGGTTAATTATGTGGCCACCTGTTCCATGTCTGCATCCCTTGATAGTTCCATCAGTGATGTCGTGTATCGCGTTCTGGGGGCATTGGATCCCAATTTCCGGAGTGTCGTTCTCCCATCAGATGAGACCCTCTTGGAAGCCATGACATCTTATATGTCATGATCAGATCTTTGGAGCATAGTTCATTTCCTTGTGTCAAGCTCCTTAAACAATGAATCATGCCCTTCGGAGCATAGTTCCTTTTCTTGTGTCAAGCTTCTTAAAAAATGAAACAAGTTCTTTGGCGCACAGTTTCTTTCTTAAAAATTGGAACAAGCCCTTCAAAGTAAAGTTATTTTATTGTGTCAAACTCTCTAACAAATGAAACAAAGTGTCATGGGGATAGTTCTTTTACTATGTCAACCTTGTTAAAAAATGAAACAAGTTCCCCTTCAATTCAAGTCTTTGATTAGATCTCGTAAAATCTCAGTCGAGTCTTTCACTTGACCTTGTAACTGAACCTTCATTCCATCCACTCGTTAGTAACCAACAGTCGACTTGGGTGAATGAAATGAAGCTTGGGGGGCATGTACCTCGAATTGAGTCACCATGCTGGGGGCATGCAAGTTTATTCCAATCATAGTTTCCATGTTTCAAGCTTCTATAAAAATGAAATCAATGTCAAGCATAGTTTATCTTTGTTTCAAGCTTGTGTAAAAATGAAACCAATTTCAAGCATAGTTTTCCATGTTTTCAAGCTTGTGTAAAAATGAAACCAATTCCAAACATAGTTTTCCATGTTTTCAAGTTTGTGTAAAAATGAAACCATTCTCATTTTACCTCTCATGGTTTTCATTTTATCATCTTGTTTTGCCAGATGAGCCTTGGTTTTCTCATTCCGCCGTCACCATCTGCTTGGCTGATCATACGCCTTCACTTGGTCGTTTTACCCATTCCTGAGGAACTGCTGCAATGAGTGGTCTTGTTAGCTAGCCTCCCGACCTTTACTTGTTCTAAGTAGTACCACCATAACCAGAACCAATTGCTATCCTTTATACCACTTGTTCCTCCAGTAGGAGTCAAATTTCAGCTCTTTTCTGACTCTTGAAAAATGAAAATATTGTCGAGTATTTGTTGTTTTGAACTCGTTAAAGTAAACAAAATGACATTTACCGAGTATACGTTTACCCATTTTTCGAGCTAGGATAAACTATTTATGAAAAAAGAATACCTTAGTCAATAATGACTAAGAGGTTCTCTCGAACTTTGTTTTCTACCTTTTCGTTTCTGCCTCTTTTCAAACTCTCTAAACATGAAAAGGCATCGAGTTTCACCTATGTCAAACTCATTAAAATTTCACGATATTGGAATCGTCATCATGACGCTACCGAGTTCCTCCTTCCCAGGGCTCGTAATATGTACTAGGATATATTTGTCCGAAGGAAAAAATTATATGACAAGCATATGCTATCCCCTTCAAGCTTGTTTTAAAAAATAATTGGTGTATTCGCTAGAAATGGTTTGGGGGGGGGATGGAAGTATTTATCAGTTGTGTCGACAATATGTCGCTCTTGAAAATGACATGTGTCTGCAGTTCGTGTCAGGTTGGGGACATCATATGTTCGTCACTTTGCCTCCATGGGTTTGGGAAATTTGTTTGCCTCTCATTTCATTACCATTTGTCAACATGACCTCTGATTCCATTTGAGTCAAATTCTGCCAAACTCTGGAGTCGTGTCGTTGATATGTTCAAGAGAAGTTCCCTCTCTGTTTAGTCTTGATTCACAACCATCTTGTTCCTCTGTCTCATGTCAATGATGTGGGATACATCATGGCCCTACTTGAAGCGATCGCTTCCTGTCGACTTCAGCTCATTATCTGGGAAGTTGATCTAGAGACTCCCTTCAGTACCATAGACCCTGCATGCCTTAATGGCAAGTTTTTCACACTCGACAACAAGTTCACCTCATTGGCCTTTGATCAAATGATTTCATGAGTGTTAGACTTTAGTTCCTTATTCACATCTCGTGCATTGTACTACTAGTACCTTGAGGGCCATCTCCATTATTGATGGTCTCTCTCATGCCTGTTAACAGTTTACATCATTAGTTGATAATCAGGCGATTTTATTGCATGTTTGACTTCATCTCACTCATTCACATGCCTGAAATTGTACTTGATTGTGTCGTGTCAGCGTGCAAGACCTTGGATTTTGTCTGATAAAGTCCAGGTTGCGAGGAGATATGAGTTATTCATGATTGTATACATGACTCTTTTAACGGATGGCTACGACCATACCTAATTCCATATTTGTGATCCTTCTTATTGCTGGATGGTTTTTTCCATGCCCTAGATCCTATTTACATGATCTCTTCTACAGATGGTTGTTTCCATGCCTCATTCTCGTGTATTTATATCAGATATTTCAGTTGTATATATGTGCTTGATTCATAGGTTTTATGATGGCAAGGTTTTGATCTTGGCACGTTCTCGTTAAGAATTTCACCCCTCACTCTCGTTCTACCTTCATGATTTAGGGGGCAGTTGTTACACAACATTTTGTCACTGTCCATGAACTCCCTATTCTCGAATCCTGGAGGACCCTAAAAAGTGACCTATGTGTCCCTTTTCCACCATGAAAATATGTCATTGCATCCCTTTCAATGTACATACCAAACTCCCTATGATCATTCCTGGTGTAGCTCCTTAAAAACCTATCTTTTTGGAGCAGTGCGACCTCTATGAGTCTCACCGGCACCGATGACCCATCCTAAGCTTGTGAGCAGCACCAATCAACGCTAGTATGGAAATCACACCCACGTCGATCCACTTCTGGAAGATTTTAAAAAAAGGAAACGAAGCTTCATGGCCTAGAAGCTTCAAGGGCGGAGAGCTGGATGTTTGTTAGTCAGGATATGGCTGAGCTTCCTCCCTTGGGCCTCCTGTTGCAACAAAAGAAGAACCTCCCAAAGAGATAAGTCATTTTCCCATCATAAGTGGATCCATGTCCTCTCCTCCATATCTATAAATTCATCTTCATCCAATGCCTCTGCTAGGGAGAACATAATAGAGCATAGCAGAGAGAGGTTTGAAGATTTCCATAACCTTTGAAGGAGAGAGTTGAGCCCTTAGCCTCACACTGAGTTGAAAACAAGTGCTTTGGATACGTGCCCGGATTTGGACCCACTGAAGGAGAGCTTCAACATCAAGGCGTAGGTTGTAACTCCTCTTCTATTTATAATATGACACGACTGATATTTATTTCCATTCTTGTTCATGTTTATGATTAAGAATTCTGACATTCCTTGATCAGTTAGATAGGTTATATTTGTATATGCATGTTGTATCTGTATGCTTCTTATTGTTTCTTGGTCACTTGTGTAGGTAATTTAACGCCAGTAGCAGTGGATATCAAGCTCTGGAAAAACGAAAGATTAAGGAGCTTCGAAGAAGAGCAAGATCGCAGCATCAAATCAAGGTAGACCATCTCTTTCGTTCTATGTTTTCATTTATGATCTAGGAAAATAGGTGTCAGCATGTTTCCCTTGTTGCTAAACCCACTCTAGGGCTAGAGGGATCGTCTCTGTCCGCAGAGAGGATTTACCTATACAACACTCATGAATACCCTTCTGATTTTGCTTCCCTTGCTTTCTCCAGTCTCATCTCCTCGCTCGGGCCTTCCCGCAACCGACCTTCCATATCCAAGTTCGTCAAGAAGATAGATGAAATCCCTGAAATCAATTTGCCTCTAGTTATGCCTCATAGAACCGCTCTTTCTCTCGTAGAGCATGGTTTGGTTGGTCAGTTTATAGGCCTCTGGAAATCTCCAAAAACAATTCAAAAATGAGTGGAAAGAAACTAGGTTGCTAAAACCAAAGGCCAAATCTTAATCCGCTTCTGTGGCAGGGGATAATTTACCTTCTACTTTGAATCTAGGGAAGACCGTGACTTGATCTTCATAAAAGGGCCTTATTTCATCGATACAAGAGGCCTATAAATAAATAGATGGACACGAAATTTTGATCCTAAACTTGATGTCCCTAATGTTGTCATGGTTTGGGTTCGTCTCCCCCATCCCCCTCTTCATTTTTTGGGAGATGATTTGATAAGAGAAACAGGAAATGCTTTCAAAAAATATATAGACAAAATCAAGCCAAGAGAAAACCTACACGTTTGTGCTCAAATATGCGTGGAAGTCGACCTAGGAAAGGGAATATCGAAGGCGGCGAAAATAAAGGTAGATAATTGGGCTCACATCCAAAAACTGGACTATGAACAACTCCCTTTCAAATGCAAGGTATGTCATGAATATGGTCATTTTGAAAATAGATGCTCAAAAGGAGTAGCAGAGGAGTCAGTTGAAACTTAAGAAACCCAATGGGAAATAACGAGATATAAAAAACCAGGGAACAAACCATCAAAACCAACAACATCCTCTCATATTGGTCAATCTCCTTCGTGTGTTTCCCCTCCCTCCTCCTCTTTCTCTCAACCTTATATAGCTCTCCTTCCCCCTCACTCTAACCCTTTTGCTTCCTTATTCCCCCTTGGCTCTGACTCGCCTACCACATGTGAAGATGGTGAGATGGGGCAACTCATCTCTGATCCTCCCCCCTCATCCCCTTTTCTCACTCCCCTTGCTCCTCCCCTCCCCATTCTTCCTTTCCCTATCTTAAATTATTCGTGCCCTCCGTTGAGCCCCCAAGTTCCTTCCTTTGAACGATCCTAACCATAAATAAATCAAAAGAATCACATTCCCCTCCAAAGAATCCCAATAAATCTGGAAGAAAATCAAAGAGGGAAATATGTGATGAAGCAACACACAAATAATATGGCAATGGGCACTCAACAACCAATGGACACCTACATAGATAGAGGAGTAGGAAACATAGACATGCAAACTCAAACAAGGAGAGGCAAGGGATCTTTCGCCCCATCTCATAGTAAATAATGAATATGGTCTCCTAGAATTGTAGAGGTATTGGGAACTTCTCTAAAGTAAATGCAACAAAATATCTCATTAAATCTAAAATTCTTGACTTCCTTATACTTCAATAGATCAAGTTAACTAAGGAATAAATGGTCCCAATAATCCAAAAAAAATAAAAATTTGAAGGTGTAGCAATATGCACAAGAGGAGATTCAGGAGGAATTTGTACTATGTGGAGCCAAACAACATGGGATCTAATCAGGTCTCACAAGGATCAACGTTGGATCAAAACATAAATAAAAAATAAAAACAGAGGAAAACAAATTATTATTTTCAATCTCTACGCCCCAACTAACTACAAAGACAAGGAAATGTGTTAGAATCCCTTAGCAAGCCAGTTAGAAGGAGAAGAAAATGGAAGTATAATAGTCATAGGGGACTTCAACTTGGTTATGAACATTAGGCGAAAATGAGGAGGTGTTTTCTTACCCAATTCAAACAGAGACAAGCTGGAAAGCACTATATATGAACATAATTTAATGGATGTCACCCCAAAGAAAATTAAATGCACTTGGAGCAACAAAATAATAGGTCCAGGAAAAATAAAGGAAATATTTGATCGCTTCCTAAATCACGTCAGTCTCGTCTCGGGAATTGATCTAGTGTCATTAAGAATCCTCTCATCCACGAAATATGAACTCATATCTATATCTCTAATATTTCGAGAGTCCATAAATCTGGGACCTCTCCCCTATCACTTCAACCCTTTGTGGTCCACCATGGCTGAGGCCAGGCAACTGGTGCACTCTTCATGGAAAACTAGTATTAATGGATTGCCAGGGTATATATGGGAAACAAAGCTCAAGATGACTAGGAATGCTCTCAAAGAATGGGCTAGAACCCACTACAAAGATCCAAAGCAAAAGAAAACTAAACTTCAAAGAGAGTTGGATGAAGTTCAGGAAAAGTTGGAAACTATAATCCAAAGAAAATGAACTCTATTGGGAAATTTATCAAACTATCAAGAAAGAAGAGAAAAGACAGAGAACTAAATCCAGGATTTTATGGATTCATGCAAGCGATAAGAACACAACCTTCTTCCACAATCTAACTAAAATGTGAAGAATTAAAAATTGCATAGAGGTGATAAAGGGAGAATGGAATGTATAAATTAAAGGGTGGGATGAAATCAAGAGGAGGCATATCAACACTTTAAAATATTACTATCAATAGAAAAAGATCCTAATAGTTATGAATATTTATTAAGACGTACTCCAAATATGGTTTTTGATGAGGCAGATGAAGCTCTAACAAAACTAGTAGATGAAGAGGAACTAAAAAGCGCAATTTGGAATCTCCATCCAAACAAAGTGCTAAGGATAGATGGTTTTTCCATCATCTTTCTATCGCTCATTCTAGGAGGTTATCAAAAAATACCTTCTTAAAATAATTCATTGGGTTCATCGAAAGCACAAAGTAGGAGGCAATACAAACTACACCATCCTAGCTCTAATCCCAAAAGAAACAAGGTCAACCTCCTTTAATCGCTTTAGACCCATATCCTTGTGCAACTCCTCCTACAAAATCATATCTAAGATTTTGGCTAGTCATATCAAAATTCTCCTCCCCCACCTAATTTCTAAAAACTAAGGCGACTTTGTCCCTAATCAGAAATTTTTTGATAATATTCTTTTAGTCCAAGAAGCAATCCACTCTAGCCTTTCCAAAAATGAGCAAGGATTCATCCCGAAGTTAGACTTGGCTAATGCTTTTGATAGAGTTAGACACTCTTTCATTTTTTTTTTCTTCACAAATTAGGCTTTGTAAGATATTTCATAAACCTCATTAAAGCTTGTATTCATAGGCCTTCGATTGCCCCTTTAATCAATGGAAGACCAAGATTTTTTTTCAAAGCTCCAGGGGTCATAGACAAGGTTGTCCCATTCCCCCCTTCCTCTACATATCTCAGTAGAATTCTTGAACGCAACAGGAAAAGTGGGCTCATCATTGGGATTCAATATAGTAGACGAATAAAAAACATGAACCATTCCCAATTCGTCGATGATACTTTATTAATTTGTGGTACCTCTTGTATTGTTTCCAAAAGATTCAAATCCACCCTCGATCAATTTTTGGAAGCGTTGGGAAGACTTCTCAACAATTCAAAGAGCGACGTATTTGGTTGGAACACCCCCTCTAGAACACTTCATCGCATTTCTCAAATATTTGGCATTCCTTTCAAATAAATTTTTTTACATTTCAAGCATTTAGGAATGCCGATTTCAATTTTCCCTATGAAGGATTTGGTTTGGACAAAAGCTATAGACAAAATGAAGAGGAAAATGTAACATTGGTGAATGCAATGGCTTAATTTGGCAGGGAGGATAACTTTGATTAATTCAATTCTATCTGCCCTCCCCTTATACCAATACACAATTGTGCAATTTCTAGCTGGGATCCAAAATAAAATTCAGCTAATCATAAGGAAGTTCCTCTTACAAGGAGGTAAAACAAAGACAAAAAAATCAGTTTAGTAAGCTGGAATCAAGTAAAAACTCCTTATGACAAAGGAAGAATATACATATGGCATCTAGGTTTGATGAACTGAGATTTTGGAGCCAAACTCATATGGAGGCTAATAACTGGAGAAGCTTCATGGTGGAAGAAATTTTTAGAGCATAAAAACATTAGTGCTTCGCGACATTAGCTTCTCACCTCCCAGATTCATATTAAATCATGTTCGCAAATTTGGAAGCTATGCAAAAAAGCTTTTCCCCTTATACAAGCCAACACTTCTAGAACCCCTAGGGGAAGACAAGAAATAAACATTTGGATAGAAAACATTATGGGTAAGCCTTCCATCTTTTTCTTACAGGGTATGATGCATCTTAAGCTTTAGATTCAAAATAAATGTATTTTAATATTAGAGAAAATATCATCTTGGAATCAACATGACAATACATAGGACAGATGGAATCCTCCAGTAGTTCCCCCTTAGCTTCTCCATCAAAGGAACATACCCCTCCACCATCTTAAGGGATCAACCCCTATTCGTTTCAGGTAGCAAGACAGTTTCAAATGGAACCCAACTAAAAGATACTATTCAATCAAATCTGGATATTGCAAACTCTAAGATGGTCTTGAGCAATAGCCCATGTGTCCCCTTTGGAGAATTGTTTGGAAATATGAAAGCCTCCAAAAATCTGTTGAAATTTGCAACAAGAAACAATGAAATTGGCATCCAGAAACAAAATCCAGAAATGGCTACCATATGAGGTTTTTTATATAATTACCCCTTAATTAAATTGAAAGAAATTTGTAATTTCATCTCATAACAACTTGTATCAGTTAACTAAGTCAGAAAGACTTAGTTAGCTCAAGAATTTCGAGTTGAGGGTCAAAGGTGAGGCATGTAGAGTGATTCTATTATTTTCAGGGTCTAGTTGCAGTTGTAGCACTAGTGTGGTGTGAGTGCAATCAGTTTAACTAATTCTAACTGAGTGATGAGCTAGTGAGAGGTCAAGTGAATTAAATTATATTTAATTCACAAGTAGTTATCTACCAAGTAACTTATGATTCACTATTATTAGTTGCATGCATGTCAATTCGGATGACGACCCAGTTGAGACATAGGTTAAAGAGAAGTTAACTATTCGTTGTATTATTAGCGAATTGCTTGGGCGCAATTATAAAGTCAGAGGAAGGCTCCATAGGGATTGTGCAATCAATGAAGGTTTATTATCCTATTTAATAGGGATTAATTTCCTAGGGATTGCGTGAGCAAGTCTGGGCTAAGCAGAGGCTGAAAATTAGCTAAGCGTTTTTCAATTTTGCCTGAGAATTGTTAGTCAGTTTTGAGCAAAATCAGGGTGAGACGATCACAGACCCCAATCCATTAACCCCTGACAAAACATAACCAGAAGTCTCTGACCGGACTACAGCCATCAGGGTCAAACCATCGTATTCCCAAAACCATGTGCAAACTCATGCACAAAACATGTGTGGGTCCGCATATGAGTGGGACCGCATACCCAAAAATCTGCCGGGCGCCCGACCCCGACAGGGGGGGGGCTGCCGCCCCCCTGTGGACTTCGTCGCGCCTCCGGCACAACGTACAGTGCGTGGGGCTAGTCGTGGAAAGAATATAACACATACCCAAAATTCTCCCACTTGTTGTTTTCTTTCCACAGGGGGCCACAGGAGAGCTTAGTCATTGGGCCAATTCTTCAACACCCATTGTTTCTCTACACCAAGAGAACTTCTGAGTGCTCACAGACTTCGTCAATGCATCTGCAACATTCTTCAAAGTGCCCACCTTTACCAGCAACACCCTTTTAGCCTCAACCATATCTCTAACAAAGTGATATTGAACATCAATGTGCTTTGTCTTTGAATGATAAGCAAGGTTCTTAGCCAATAAAATTGCACTTTGGCTATCACAGTCTATCCTTATAGCTTGTTGTATCAACCCCATACTTGAACACAATCTCTGCAACCAAACTGCTTCCTTGCTTGCATGAGTGGCTGCTATGTATTCTGCCTCTGTAGTTGAAAGAGCCACTACACACTGTCTTTTACTCATCCAACTGACTGCGCCTCCAAATAGGCTAAACACATACCCACTTGTAGATCTTCTTTGGTCCAGATCTCCAGCCCAGTCTACATCAACAAAACCATGAATGTCCAACATTCTTTCCAATCTTGGTCTTCCCTGGTAGCACAAGCCATAATCACTAGTGCCACGTAAATATCTGAAAACCCGCTTCACTGCTGTCCAATGCTCCTTCCCCGGGTTTGACATAAACCTGCTCAATACTCCCACTGCATGTGCAATGTCTGGTCTAGTACAGACCATTGCATACATCAGGCTACCCACTGCACTTGCATATGGAACACGGGACATATCCTCCTCTTCTTCTTGTGTCTTGGGGCACTGTTCAACAGAAATATTTACAACTAAAGGAATAGGAACCTTCATCGGTTTACTATCCCGCATATTGAACCTCTGCAATAATGTATCGACATACTTCCTCTGGTTTAACCAGAGCTTCCTCTTTGCCCGATCTCTCTTAATTTCCATGCCCAAAATATAGTTTGCAGCACCCAGATCCTTCATGTCGAATTTGGAGAACAGTTGGGTCTTCAAATCTTGGATAATTTCTTTGTCATTTCCAATCAACAACGTATCATCCACATACAAGACCAAATAAATAACACGGTCACCAATTAATTTAAAATAAACACAGTGATCCTCCTTGCTTCTGGTGAAGCCAAGTCCCCGTATATAGGTATCAAATTTCCGATACCACATCCTTGGTGACTTTTTTAACCCATACAGAGACTTCTTCAACCTGCATACTAGTTCTTTCTTACCCTTCACCATAAAGCCTTCAGGTTGCTTCATTTAGATCTCCTCTTCTAGATCCCCGTGAAGAAATGTTGTCTTCACATCCATCTGTTCTATCTCAAAATCAAATGCAGCAGCAACAGATAAAAGTAATCTAATAGAAGTAACTTTGGCAACAGGAGAAAAAATATCACCAAAATCAATTCCCGGCACCTGGGAATAACCTTTTGCTACCAATCGAGCTTTGTATTTCTCCACCTTGCCTTATACATTCATCTTCTTCTTAAACACCCATTTGCTCCCAATGGGCTTCCTTCCAGCCGGCAACTCCACCAGATCCCATGCATCATTTTTGTGCAAGGATGCCATTTCATCAACCATGGACTCCTTCCAGAGTTTTCCATCCTCTGAATCTACTGCCTCCCTGACAGTTCTGGGTTCATCATCAGTTATAGTTAAGGCAAAACCTAAACAGAAAGCAGATGGACTATACCTTTCTGGTTGCCTTCTTTCCCAAACTGATCTTCTCAAAGCTGGAGTTTGTGGCTCTTCATCTTCTGAGTCTTCTTCTGTTGTAGAGTCTGATTCATCCTCCTTTAGCTCAAACTCTATCTTCTCAGGTTCCTTTGGTAGGACTTCATGTTTAACAACATCTTTCACTTTTCTAAACACCACATCTCGGCTGTACACAACCTTCCTTGTTTCTGGGTTCCAAATCTTGTAACCCTTTAAACCATCCTTATACCCAATAAAGATGCACCTTTCAGATTTATTATCCAACTTGGTCCTTTTCTCCTTTGGAACATGTACATATGCATCACATCCAAATACCCTCAGATGTGAAAGAGAGGGTTTCTTACAAGTCCATACCTCATGTGGAGTCTTATCCTCCAACGCTGATGAAGGTGATCTGTTAACTAAGTAACATGCAGTCTCCACTGCCTCTGCCCAGAATTCTTGTCCTAACCCGGTACCACTGAGCATGCTTCTTGCCTTTTCCATCAGTGTTCTATTCATTCTTTCTGTAACTCCATTTTGCTGAGGTGTGTATGGAGTAGTCTTTTTCCGTGCTATACCACACTTCTTACAGAACTCTTCAAATTCCTTCTTGCAGAACTCCCCACCATTATCTGTCCTCAATGCCTTTATCTTCTTCTCTGTCTAGTTTTCCACCATAGCCTTAAATTCTTTAAATTTGTCAAAGACTTCAGATTTCTTCCTCAAGAAATATATCCATGTATTCCTTGAGAAGTCATCTATGAATGAAACATAGTACACAGACTTTCTCAGTGATGGAACTGACACAGGTCCAAACACATCACTGTGCACAAGTTCTAATATCTTGTTCGCCCTCTTAGCACCAGAAGGAAAACTCACCCGATTCTGCTTCCCATATACACAATGTTCACAGAAATCGAAATCCATAGAGAAATTAGACATACCTTCTACCATACCATTTCTATGTAGTATCCGAAGGCCCTTCTCTCCAATATGTCCAAGCCTTTGATGCCATAGCATGGTCTTTTCTCCAGAGACAGCTAGACTTTCCGTCCCACTTTCAGGAACCACAGAACTATTACACCCATCAATAATAGTGCTACCTTGTAGCTTGTATAGAGTTCCAGTCCGAACTCCCCGCATTAATACCAGTGCTCCCCGAACCATCTTGCAGGCATCTTTCTCGAACACTGTTTTTACACCTGCATCATCCATCTTGCTTACAGAAATCAGATTTCTGGCCAATGTAGGAATATGCAGAACACCAGGAAGTGTTCTAGTCCTCCCACCTTGCAGCTTCAGCCTGACCTTTCCACGTCCGACGATTCTGGCCTTCCTATCATCCCCTAGGAAGACATCACCACCATCATATTTCTCATACTCGCAGAACCACTCCCTATGGGGAGTGAAGTGAAAGGATGCACCTGAGTCAATCAACCATGACTCATGATCTACATGTGTACTTGAGGAAGAAGCCAAATACACATCCCCACCTTCATCCGAGGTGGTTTTTGCCTCTGCAGAAGGAGCATCATCAGATCCCTTTCCTTTCTCAGGAGCTTTAGATCTGCAGTCCTTTTTGTAGTGCCCTTCCTTTCCACATTTCCAGCACACCTTTACAAATTTTCCAGGAGATTTAGATCTCCCTCTAGATTTGGATCTCCCACTCGAAACCTTATTCTTGTTTCTGTTCTGGGACCTTCCTCGTACAGATAAGGCATCTCCATTCTGATCCTCCATATTTCTCCGTCTCATTTCCTACGACAACAAGGCTGAGACAATGTCATCAAAATTCAAGGTAGTTGTATTGCTACCTATTTCAATAACCAGACTATCCCACGAGTCTCATAGAGAAGACAACAAACTAATGAACTTATCTTCATCTGAGATTTTAATATCAACAGATGACAACAGACTTACCATAGTATGGAAGGCATTCAGATGCTATGTCACCGAGTCTCCATCCTTCATCCTCAGGTTATACAACTTTTTTCGTAGGAACAAATTATTCACCAGAGACTTAGATTGGTACAAAGTCCCAAGTTTTTCCAACAAATTTTTTGTCATAGCTTCCCCAGATACATTCAACAATACTGAATCTGAGACACACAACCGTATTGTGCTCTTAGCCTTCCGATCCAGTTTTTTCCAGTCTTCATCTGACATCGCCGTTGGTTTAGTACTTGGATCTACCGCGATCCACTGATCTTTATCCACTAGCAGATCCTCCATCTTGAGTTTCCACAACTCAAAACTCTGACCATTAAATTTCTCGATCTTTATCTTTCCGCCGCTCGCCATCTTCTTTCACCACAAGAATCGATCCCGCAGATCTCCCACTGAACAGGGTCTACCATAGGCCCGAGCAAAAAACCCTCAACAACAAAGGCGTCCCCTTGAAGCCGAAATAGCTCTGATACCAAATGTAGGTTTTAACCCTGAACAGAAATTATCTACACACGAATCTTATAACATAAAATAAACAATAGCGAGAGCATAAAACATAAAACAGATAAACACAGAGATTTTCCCCTAGATCCCAAATTGGGACGACCAGCTTGATTTTTCATTATATTCCTTTTAGTGTTACAACACACATATATACATGCCGAAGCATACATAAACCCCAATCCATTAACCCTGGATTAGAATATAACCGTAGTTCCCTTGACCGGATCTACAAAATACTAGGGGTCGAAAACCATCGTACCCAAAAACCATGTGCAAACTCATGCACAAAACATGGGTGGGTCCGCATATGAGTGGGACCGCATACCAAAAAAAAATTCGTCGGGGCGCTGCCCCAGACCCCGACAGGGGGGGCTGCCGCCCCCCCTGCTGCGCCCGACGCAACGTAGAGCCCATGGGGCTAGTCATGGAAAGAATATAACACATACCCAACAAAAAATCTAATTTCATAAAACATTTCTTTAAATACTAAACACTTCATTATTTCACTATTTTTGGTAAAATTTTCAACCAGAGATTTGCAGGAGACATACATGGAGCAAACAGAGCAGGAGAGCACTGTGGAGCAGGGAAATACATTCGAATAGAAGTATTTAGACAATAATAATTCCAAACCTCTGGTGATTCAAACCCTGTAGCATAGAATTTCAAACGACCTCGTGATTAAATTTTTTTTTTTTTTTACTTTTTCTGCAGTTTTTTTTTATGCAGTAAAAGAAAAAAATCAAATTTTATTGCTTTTTTTTTACTTTTTCTGCAGTTTTTAGAAACAAAATAGAAAAAATATATCCATTTTAGAAACAAACCCTACATTCTTTCTGTTTCTACCCTTTCTTCTCCCTCTTTCTATGATTTCAAAATTAGGGCTTTTCAATTTAGATTTATAGGGTTTGTATTGCTAAATATAGGCGTAAGACATCCAACCCACGGAACGAATTGCATCGTTGGATCCCAATCCATGTCGGCCCTTCCATGAATTTAAAAAAAAAAAAAATATATATTTTTTTTCATCGGTGTGCCCAGCATAACCTAGCGCACCAGTGTGATGTATTATCCCAGCGCACCGCGAAAGTACTGTGAATTTTTTTTTTTAACATAATATTTTTTTATTAGTGCACCATATGTAAAATATGGCACCAGTGCGCTATTTCATTATGGGGCACCGTGAACGTGTTGTTTCGCACAAAAAAAAATCCATTTTAGAAACAAACCCTATATTCTTTTTGTTTCTTCCTTTTATTCTCCCTCTTTCTGTGATTTCAAAATTAAGTCTTTTCAATTTAGATTTATAGAGTTTGTATTGCTAAAATAGGCCTAAGACATCCAACCCATGGAACGACTTGCATAGTCGGATCCCAATCCATGTCGGCCCTTACGTGAATATAAAAAAAAACATATTTTTTTTCCATTGGTGCTCCCGTAATAACTTAGCACACCAATGCGCTATATTATCCCAGCACACTGCGAAATTATTGTGATAAAAAATTAAAAAACAAAATATTTTTTTCTCAATGCGCCATATGTAAAATATGTCGTCGGTGCACTATTTCATTATGGCACACCGCAAATGTGCTATTTCGCACAAAAAAAAAGCCATTTAGAAACAAACCCTACATTCTTTTTGTTTCTTCCTTTTCTTCTCCCTCTTTCTGTGATTTCAAAATTAGGGCTTTTCATTTTAGATTTATAGGGTTTGTATTGCTAAATATAGGCCTAAGACATCCAACCCACGGGACGACTTGTATAGTCGGATCCCAATCCATGTCGGCCCTTGCGTGAATTTAAAAATAAAATAGATTTTTTTTTCATCGGTGCGTTGTATTATCCAAACGCACCGTGAAAGTACTGTGATAAAAAATTAAAAACAATTTTTTTTTTTTAATCAGTGCGCCATATGTAAAATATGGCACCGATTTATGCTACAAAAACTAACACTCGACAATTTTTATATTTTCTCTGTGTTAATCGGTACAATGGTTAACATGTAATGCACCAGTGCTCCATGTTGACATTGAGCACCGTAAGGTCTATTATACGATTTGTGTGGTGTGTTTATAAATTTATGATAGTGTTCATGATTTCTTAGTTGACAACTTATTTATAAATTTATTAATGAATGATATGGTACATGTTTCAGTTTGATAAAGAAAAACCTGACAAGAGATCAAGTAACAAAAATACTGATAACACATCAAGAAAAGCAAAAAAGGCAAGTTCTTTGTAAATTCTTTACAAAAAATATTATTTTTGAACTATATGTAAGTTTAACTAATATGTATTGTTTATTGTGTATCCTGCAGAGCCACAAAATGACGAAGCTCGATAAGATTATTTATGATCTAGCACCAGAAGAGAGTAAAAGCTTGATGGAAAAATTGCAAAAGGATGAATCAGGTGAATGAAAAAATACTATCAATCCAATATGAGTTTCTTTTTTTAATTTTCATTAATAATATACTTAAAATTATTAGATAACATGTGTCAAAAAATCTATTAATTCACATTTGTTTAATGTTCTACAGGTACCAACAACTTAGAAAAGGAATGTTATTCTAAGAAAAGAAAAAAATAGAACATGCAAATGAAAATGAATTGCTCCTTAGCTCATCTGGAGTGGTGCTGGAGGTTAACGAAAGGGGGAAATTTTTTTACAAAAGTTTGAGAGATCTAATGGAACGAATATATAGATGTTTTTTCCACTTACAATACAAAAACCAATCCAATGATTCCAAGAACCAAATTTTATGTAAACTACAGGAAGAGTTTCCAGAGAATTGGTCAATGAGACATTTTAGACTTTTAATAACAAAAACGTACAAAAAAAAAAAAGGAATGAAAAAGTAATATTCCTTTGAATGTTTGTCTAGAATTATTTATAAATATCACTTTTGTTATATTTACTTTTCATATATCAATATAAAAATTAAATAGTTTATTGTCATGTTACATTTTCAGGAAGATTATGAAAATCTCAAAAGATGAACGAGTTGATATCAGAAATATGCCAATAGGAATGTCCAAAAAGGTGTACAAGGAGATGG
This sequence comes from Pinus albicaulis, assembly GCA_034641835.2. Lineage (NCBI taxonomy): Eukaryota > Viridiplantae > Streptophyta > Pinopsida > Pinales > Pinaceae > Pinus > Pinus albicaulis. The sequence continues at coordinate 721,789,962 of CM076570.1, read as the reverse complement.
TCAAATAAATTGACAAATTTGTATCGCAGGAGGAGCCATCTCAACAACAATGTGCTTCAAATGTAATATGTAATCATTGAAGTTTTCGATCATTAGGTACAAAAAATAAACAATTTAGCATTAAATATTAATTTTCAAGTATTTTCTTGCACAAAAGAAAAGAAAATGGAACCCATTCAGCACATAAAATAGGACGATAAGGAAGAAAAGCGTTGATATCTAAGTTTGTGAGTAATTATTACTTCCTTATAAGAACTTCACTAGATTTCATTTTTGTATTTTTTAAGTTGTTTTAAAAAAATCATCATTGAATGTTTTCAAACAGGTGATAACATACAAAGAAGAACCATCAGAGGAATTGATTGAAATTGGGTTAAATATGGGTTGTGAGTATATGTTGGCATATCATCAATTAATTATGGAATTTGTAAGCATCTATCGATCTTATTTTACTTAGCTTCGCCTATAATTAATAGAGCAAAAAATCTTATATATTAAATATATGATTTGTTATGGGGTATAAAACTTGCAGGAAACTAAGTATGGAACTGCACCAACAGATGAAATATTGAAAGATGACATGTTACATGGTTTTGAAAGAATGTGTATAGTTTATGAGTCAATTTTTTCAATGGTACGTCATTTCTTTTCGATTTACATTGATGTATATTATTTAATATTGCAATTTTCATTATTCTCACCAATGTATATACACTCATTACAATATATTTTTATGTTTGTAGATGGAAGGTGAAGAAGAATAAAACAATCAACACCGTCAACAAAACATTCCTGAAAATAACCCAAGTCATGGAAGTAGCTCTAGCAGTGACAACAGTTCAAGCGAAGAATGATGATCACTATGTTTGGATATCAAAGCAAGGCGTTGTATTTTTTGAAATATTATCCCAGAAATCGTACATTTTGTTTAATGTAATGGACATAGTGTCCCAATCGAAATACAAAGGGATACCAATAATCGCCCCGTTTTGTATGACAAATATCGCTTTATATATATATATATATATATATATATATATATATATATATATATATATATATATATATATATATATATAGATATATGTTTAATTTATTCTATTGTATTCTCCATTATCGTTGTGAAATGTAACACCACTGATTAAATTTATGGATGATTAAATATTATAATGAAGATATGTGAAGTTTGATGATATGATATAACAAATTAATCCAAACATCACATTCAAATGCACTAATAAAAATTTAATTCATATGAATGTTGTTATAAGATATATATGTGTCAACTTTTGATGAATAATGAATTTTAAAAAATCACAATAATTATGATATGATATAACAAATTAATCCAAACATCACATTCAACTGCATTAATAAAAATTTAATTAATATGAATAATGTTATAAGATGTGTTGAATTTTGATGAATAATGAATTTTAAAAAATCACAATAACTGCACTGTCAAAGGTCGATGTTTCTAAAAAATAGAAAATGAAAACCGGTGTGTGTCAGTTACTGTACACCGGTGCGTTTGTATTCTGAAGCGCACCGGTGCGTTTGTATTCTGAAGTGCACCGGTGCGTTTTTACGACCTATGGGCACCGCACAAATACCAAAACCAATTAAAAATATCGGTGTGTTTGTGCGGTACTGCGCACCGGTGCGTTTATGTGGAATTACGCACTGGTGCATTTGGACGACCTCTAGGCACCGCACAAATACCGATACTAATTACAAATCTCAGTGCGTTTGTTTGATACTGTGCAACAGTGCGTTTATGTGTCTCTATGCACCGGTGCATTTGTATGACCTATGGGCACCGCATAAATACCGATAAAAATTATAAATCTTGGTGCATTTGTGTGATACTGCGCACCGGTGCGTTTCTATAAGACTATGCATCAGTGCGTTGAGACGACCTATGGGCACTGCACAAATCCCAAGATCAATTAGAGCGGCCTCATGCGTTGTATCACCAACACTGCGTCCAGTGCGGTTTTATACCTTGACAACCCAGTCCCAGGTCATCTTCTAGATGTACACACCAGTGCGTTCAAGCCCGAGTAGCGCACCGATGAAAAAAACATCCGTAATAACCTCCACCCTCCCAATTTTTTTTAGTTGTGTTGAATTTCCATTAAAATCTCTTCCAAAACCTCTGTAACCATAAACGGATGTTGTAGCAAATGTTTTTTTGACAATTTTGGCAAATTTTATAACTAAAACCTCCTTTATAACCTCCGCTAGAGGGTCTTTTTCTTGTAGTGTGGAGATTTTCGTCTCCCGGAAGACGCACCAAAATGTTATTACCAAGCTGGAACAAGTTGGGTTGTGTCAACTATTAACCTAGCATAAGTTTTTCAAATCAACTTTAAACTGGAAGTTAGCCCTTCCAGTCAGAGAGGGCTCTCTCAAAGAAAATAATGAAATATTCAAGATGAAATTTAATTTGCAGATGGAGAAGTATATTTATACTTAATGTGATTTTTTGCAGGTGGAAGAGTGTAATGACAACCACCATTAGGCATGGAGTCAGCTAAGGAAATTCAATTACAAACAAACTGTGTTCATGGAAGCTGAGGCAAATTGGCTTAAACATAAACTTTTACAGTAAAACACAACAAATGAAGGAATTTGGAGCATATAATATGAATTCCAAGTGATCATATTTCCATGAAAATGATAACAATATACATAATATGGAGATAAAAAACACATAAGCCAAAAATAATCTCAGATTTAAAGGCAATCTGCTGCAAAATGTGTATTAGCTCATGAATAAAAGATTACAAAAGTGGCTCTCGTAACATTCATCCACCACCCCAAAGTGAAAAGGCTACACATATATAAATTGAGGCCTTCATTACAATAGTCTACCACCTGGGCTAGACTCGATGCACATTAAAGAGTCCTATTTCTAATTTCTTACAAAAAAATGGAGTCCTTTTAGGGATATTTCAATTTTAAAAAAGTTTGAATACAAAAAATACTCTTCAATCATTGAATAGCTCAACAAAATTTGAAAATAACCCTTATAGAATGAAACCAACTGATTTTATGAATGTGCTGGACTGCTGATGTGTCTTCATGCCACATGGATGTTGACATTGAAGACCTTGACCTCCACCAAGTCGAATTTCAAATTTTCTGCAACAAATCTGGCTAGGAAAATTTTTGTAAAATAGGCCTCAACGATAAGTGCATATATTTGAAACCCTGATATTTGTGTAAAAAATAAGAGAGGCTTTTGTAGATGAGCCTACACTAAACAAAAACCTCCTTCATATTTCCAAATTTCCTTTCCATTTGGTGAAAAAGTGAGCTTTAATTTTACTACTAAAACATTCATTTCCAGAATTTCTATAGCAAAAATTCAGTAGCAAGTTACAAAAAAAATCTCTCCGGTACTTTTCTAATTTTTTTGACAATTTTAGGGTCTCCATTTATTAATATTAGCTAAACGCATTCCTTTATCACTTCCTAAACTAAGGTTTAAACTTGCTTTTTCCTCCATGAAAATATACAACAAATTTTGTAGCAAATATTCACCTTTGATATGGGGAGTTGCTACAAAACTGTCAAATTTATGAGATTTTTCCTTTTTATGATTTATTCCATCCCCATGTCATTTCTAATAGCCTATAAAATCCTTTCTACCATAGATTTATTAAACATAGAGTAGGAAAACATTTAGGATTTTATCATGTTCAAGGAGCATCTACCTCAACGATGATTTTGAGATTTATTTTTGCAAGCTCCAACTTAATGATTTCAATTTGAGTCTCTAAGGCTCTTACTTGTATTTGTAACTTATTCATGTTTGCTTGTAGCCATCTGTTCCTTTTTTACACATGCTTTAGCATCATGTTAAATGGTAGATCTATTCTTGTAAAATTTACAACAAAGACCTTAGCAATTTTTCCATGAAAAACCTGCAACTTCATTGAGCCTCCTTTGTATTGCTTATTATGTGCCATGGCTGAAACATGCTGAGAGAAGATTATTGCCACTTGTAAGTTAACCTAATGACAACTAGACCTCTCTATGACAGTAAAATACTTTCCTATGACAACAAGACCAAACTCAAAGTGAAAGGAACGAGGTAAGAATGAGCTTTATGATGTGAATGTTTGGGGATAATAGATAAGGTAATCTCTAAAATATGTTGATGATCCATCGTGAATATTACCCACAAAATTTTTTTTAAATGTATAGTTAGTAACCACTGCAGAGTTCTGTAGTGAAACAGATAGCAGATGTGAAAGATTTTTTACGAAATTTTCAAGAAGTTTCGTAGAAAATACAATGTTTTCATAACGGAACTTGCTACGAATTTCTGTGAAACTTTCTAAATGCCAATCATGAAAAAATGAGCCTAAGACACATGGATTTTTTTATTTTCACTTTATGATGACACCCTACTAAAGTTCATAATGACTCCACAAACTAATTTATGACAGAAATAACTTTGTACATGTAATTATTTTGAAGAAAAACTTAAAATCCTAACTAACTTAACCAAATTGACTCAAAGACAAACCTAAGTATTATCATGGATAACAACTAGGATAATAGGATAACCACTAAACTTGGTTTTAGGTTGTATAAAAATTAAATCATTGGGGCACTCCCAGGATCATTGGATACCATGACATCCTCAATGACACATTCTGGTGCTACTTTGGATATGTCTGCAATTTGTGACAACATGGTGGTTTACCTTAAGGCTCCTTGGAGGTTAAGCTTGAAAATAGTCTCCTTGTTCATGACATTGATTTCAAACCCTAAACTAATGAGGGTATTAGGGACTACATTTTTGTTAATGCGCACATCTACTATTTGGATTCTAGGATCTAATTACTTTGGGATGATGACTTTCCCAAGCATTAGATTACCTAGTTGCCGAATGACATTGATAGTAGGGGCATATTTCCTCCTCCTTCCTGGCCTCTTAAGACACTCTTCTTTTTTTATTTTTTTTATATATTGGAAAATTCTTGATGGCCTTTAGTAGGGGAATCTTGACACACATATTTTTCATTTCTCCCAAACGTTCAACTTCTTCTAGGGTGTGTGTTTTGGGTTGGGTCAACCTTTCAGGATACAGAGGTTTGTGTTCTTGAGGAGTGCTTTATTCATTATCTTCTTCTGGGTTTTCTTCTAGATAATGTAGGTGAGAATTAGGAAGTTCCTTCCCAAACATGAGGTTGATTTCTTATATTTCTACAATATAGGTAGAACAAGATGTCTCTCCACTGTAGACTTGTTGGGCCTGCTTATTGTTGGGGTTCATATTTGGTTTAGGAATGTGTGGTTATTTCGGTGGATTATTTTGGGGTATTTTTGGTTTAGGAGGAGGCATTGGGGTAGGTCATCGAGCTTCTTTTGGCATTCATCCTAATGAGGGATTAACCCATTGAGGAGGTTGGTGTTGGTATGGGTAACATGGGGAAATTTCAGGTTGAGGAGGATAAGTCCAAGGAGTAGGAAAAGGAAAAGGTGCGTTGTTAGGTGGATACCAAGATTGAAAAAGTGCATTATAACTTGTATTGAAGGAGGAAGGAAAGTTCATACCTTGTTGATATGTCCTAGGGCCCTATGGCCTCCTCTGGTTGACAAAGAAAAGTTTCTCCATGATTCCTTCTTCTCCCTAATACGTTGCTTTAAGACTTGGAAGAGATAGACAATTGTCAGTTAAATGGTTTTCTTCACGCACATAGTAGATTCTTATAACATATAATGGGAACTCATCTCTAGGGTGCCTCTTAGTGCATCTAGGGAAAAATATGGCTAGTGCACTTTGTGCCTTTTTTTTATTAATTTAAAATATTTCCATATGTAGGGAAAAATAATGTAATATTTCAATTTTAAAATCCTTCAACATACCTCCTATTTCATTCTTAATGACTAAAGTACAAGATGAAGGACTTACAAAACCCTGGCTGGACCTACCTCTTTTTCTTGTAACTATAGAGTGTTTTTTTAACAAGGTTTTAATATATTCATAACTGAGTTTGTAAATGTCTTCATTGGACAACATATTGAGGGTCTCCATCAACTCTTCTTTGACCCCCTAGAGAAAAACTTGTTTCAATAAATCTGAATCAAGTGTGTAGTTAGCCCTCATATAGCTCAACTAAAATATTTCTTGAAAGTTTTTTAGCAATATATTTAGCTCTTGGGTCATTTTAAAAATTTCCTCCTTTGTGTCCCTTGCTCTACAATATTCTGTGAATTTGGTATTAAATTCTTGTTGCGTCTAGGGCCATGTATTAATTTTTCCTCCTTCTAAACGCCTAAACCAACGCAAGGTTGAATCCTTCAAGGTAGAGGGATACAATTTGAGTTGTTTCTTGTAAGATGTATAATAATATGTCCTACAGACTACAAAAAATTCAAACATGAAAGTATCAGCATTGTAAAAAACCATTCCATAGAAGTGTGGAAGAGTAGTGGGCCTAGCATTTTTCTTTTTAGCTTCCCCATTTTTCTCCTAGATATGGAATACTTTAGTATGGATATTTCCATCCATATTCTCAGTAGCCGATGGAGGTTCTTCTCCTTCTATAGGCTCCTCAAAAGTCTCTAGTTTCTCACATAAGAAGGATTCTAGATCCTTTGTAGATAGATTAGGAGGCTCGCAATTTCCAAAAAGTGAATTTTTTTTATTTTTTTTTATGGGTGGGGACTTTAGGTAAAAAAAATCCTAAGATATCCGTAGCTCTGTGAGGCATGAATTGAATGAACTTCTTGCTTTTCTTTTGTGTGTTTTTTATAAATAGAAATGATGATGCAAAAAAATGTGCTTTTTTTTTCTTCAGGAAATAAAATGAAAATTAATTGACCTAGAGTAGAGAATAGTCCATACTTTAACTCCTCCCCAAAAACGATGCCAAAAATTGATGACCCTTATTTTAATATTATTCCCTTTGTTAAGGTTAATTCTATAGTTTATTCATTTTACTAAATTATTTTAATAATTTTTTACCCTTCTAAATAATATTTTTAATAATTAAAAATTTTTAAATTCTCTAACTAATTAACTAATTAACGGCTAGTTTTTAACATCTAGTTTTAACAGCTATCACCGAGCAATGATGCATCCTTCTATTTATTTAATGATATCAATCTCCTTCTTCACCTTGCCCTGAGGATGAACCACATTATTTGGTTTGAAACGTCAACTAAATCCTTATTATGTGATTAATCTGAAAGACATTATTCTACATTATGGATCACAAAAGTCTTAGGTTTAACCTGACCCTCCATGTTACAACAAGAATGTTGGAACTTCTGAGTGGATTAACTTTAATTATAAACCCATATTCACACAAACTTAAGAGGTATTAGTATTATATGTACAACATGTAATGTATTCTACTTGGATTGATTTGATGCAACTGAAGAGAAGTCAAAATGAATAGAGACCACTATGCTACATTAAATGCTTATAAAATTCGATGAAAAGTGAATAAATCAATTATAATTTGTACGAAGGGAAACAACTAAAAGTGATCCTATTCTTTTGTAGAAAATTAAATGAAATAAATTAAACCCTTATCTAATTACCGGAAGGTAAATGACAAAATGTAATTCTACTCTGTTTTGCAGAAAGTAAATGTATTATATTGCAAGAAAGGAAATCACTGAAATAAACCTATGCTACTTGCAAGAAATCCAAGAAAATACTTCAATAATGCTGGAGGAAAATCAATCCTACTCTATGGTGCATGGAAAATTAATTTTGTAGTTGAAAGAAGATAAAAAATTAACAAACCTTAATTGCAGGAAGAAAGCTACAACCATTAGGGAAAATTTCCTAAGGGGTCTCTGAACCTATGAACTCCATCTCCAAGGTCTCATTGACATTGTGAAATTTTGAAGGATGATAGAGAAGCTTCTTGTGTAATTTTGCAGGTCTTTTAAGGAAATATGTGTATTGCTATAGGATGGCGCTATTTTTCTACAGGAAAATTCCAAGAGCAAATTTATGGAGTCTAGGTGTAGTTTGAAGAGTGGAAATTGTCATTGCAAGTTGTGAAAGGGAAAATAGTTCCTCACGAAGCTCATACACTCTCAACGAGTCAACTTATAGAAGGAAGAACCAACACTAGGGGTTTCCAGTAGCTCTATTAGGAAAAAATTATCTCACTTGAAATTTGTATAAATGTAAAGCAGCGGGTGAAAATGTGATGATGTGAGTGATCCAAATGCACAAAAACAACATTAATTCTACTTATGAAACAACACCATCCATATGCAAGTAAAGTGCATGGTTGATTGATAAGAGCAAGATGTATAAACAAATATTAAACCACTAATTATAGGAAGTAAAATAACCATGGAATGGATGGGTTGAATTTGAAGTGAAGAATACTATTTCATAAAGAAAATTATTTTGATGCTCATCAAAACAAGGTTTATAAATGATTTTTAGTAAGGAGCTCATTTATAAACCCTACAAAGACAATACTTTTCTCATATTGTAGAAAATCACAACTACACTAAATCCATGGAAAGTAAATGTACAAGAAGGGGGATTGAGCATTTGTATTGGGCCCTAAACCAAGGAGACTTAGGTCCCTTAGAAGAAAATCAGGTTGAGAAAAAAGGAATTATTTTCATTAATCTTCAAAAGTGTTCATGCATGAAACATGGAAAGCTGAAATAATAGGCAAAATCATTTCTCTAATGTTCATTATATTCCTCTAGAGTTTCAAATCCCTATTGGGCTAATAATGCCCCTAATTTATACAAAAAGTGCTTGATTGGAAACCTCCTTGAAGGGAGGATTGCTTCCTGTTATTTTTTGTAGCATCGGAGTTTTTCTAGTCTCGAAACTTTGTGGAGAGGATAAAACGCATGAGTTCTCCATAACCAACAAATTATTTCTGGAAATTCCACCTAGAAGTGTCTCAATTAGATTATTTGCTCGTTTTTAAATATTTCCTTAGTCTAAACTTAAGAAAAGTGGTTAATTAATTAGTATTAATTGAGAAAGGTGTGAATCATCTAGAAAATCAAACAGATCAATCCAGAAATGATCTCAGGCATGGATTATGTTTTAATCTTCGCAATTGGAGTCCCAACCAAAGATTATAAGAGGAGGTTGATGGGTAGATGGAGGAAACACTAGTTGCAGACACTTAGTGATATGGGTAGTTCAATTTTCTAGTGAAGGTAATTCAGCAGGAGAAATTTAGCCAGTAGATCAAGTAGCAGGTGGCATAGGGGAAACACAAAGGTTTTCCTAAGGATTTTCCAATTCTGAAGAAGAAGGGAGAGGAGGCCATATTATTTCTCCAGGAGGCTACGCAGGGGCTATGTAGGGCCTCAATCAAGCAGTTCAATTTAGTTAGACAAGGGGTGGATTCAACTTCTAGTGACTGGGGAAATTTCCAGGAGGTCGGAAGAATCACTTCCAGTGGAAACAATAGGATATAAGTCACATCAGAGATATTTTATGGGTAGTATGCGTGGGGCCTACATAGAGGCAATGCATATGGTGGACACAGAAGTGTTACAGAGCCAGTTCTGAGGCTTAGATTTTTGTGGGGTCACTTAACAAGGAGGGTAAATATCCTTAGATATTTTTTCCATTATTTATCTTAGATAGGAATGCCAATTTGGCATCACTTTGTACTCAAAAATTATACTGATGCATAATAATAAAACCCTCACTTCTACACCAGTTTCCCCCTTTATGATTTTATGGGGACATTTGTCCAAAAATAATTGTGTCAAGTTTTATGTGTGTCTGCTAGCATTTATCAGTTCCTATTTTTGGCTTCCGCGGTAATTTTATTCTGTGAAGAAATTGCAATTTGAATATTTCATTTTTTTTGTAAAAAAAATACACTGGATAATTAATTTATGAGTCAAAAGAAATATTTCCAATTGTTTCATTTCAAGGAATTTTCACATGGTATTAGAGTGATTTTGATGAGACGGGGAAGCTCAAAAGCGAAGGAAGAAATTCGTTGTTCAGAGGGAGAAACAAGATGTATTTATGAGGGTTTCACATAGCCTAAGGTAGGAAGTATGAATTGTTGGGAAGTTTTATTTTTCAATGCAGGTTGGGAAAAAATTCAGCTTTTCACTTTGAGTGATTCCAACAGGCAGAAGGTAAGTGTTAGCTAAGATTTTCGCTGAGCAAATTCCTCTTTTGGGTGATGGAGAGTTTTGTAGCATCATAATCAACACAAGTTTAAAGATAAATAACACATTTAAGTATACCCATAACTCTCCAATGTGGCCATGGATCGATTAGATATTCAGGGGGATTCAGAGTTGTCTTCTAGATTGGAGGACACATTTTCTTACTTATCAGGTTCAACTTCACAGGGAGTCTAGTACATAGACATTGGATTGTAAAGTTACATGACATGGGTTAGAGAATATTTCACTAAACAAAATTAATAGTATATTTATTTCCATATTACGATGGGAAACAAAACGAATTTTACTCCAGTTGGGGAGGTACCATCGATTTTCAGAGGGAGTCAAGAGCAAGTACCAATTGTATAGATGTACTACATGTGTCAGGATTGGGTATGACCCTAATTTCAGTATCCCAACTATAGGATAAGGGATATGATGTCCACTTCGTAGGGAAGAAGTTTTTTTTCAAACACACAAGTTGGAAGAGGGTGAGACAGATTGGAGTTTGAAGCAACAATTTATTAATGTTGCAACTCGATTCTCTAATGGAACTAGTAGGCAGTGATAGTAAAAGTGGGAAGGAACTAAATGACCTATGGCATAGGATAATGGGACATTTACACCGTGGAGCACTCAAGATGCTTAAGGAGATAGTAACAGGGGTTCCATAAATTGGCACGAAACACGATGATGTGTGCAGAGGGTGCGTACTTGGAAAATATGTTAAGGAAAAATTTACAAGAAGTGACAACAGAACAAATGGTGTGTTAGGAATTATACACTCATATATTTATGGCCTGATGTCCACTATAGCTCTCAGTGGGGTCGAATATTTTTTCACCTTTATTGACGAACATTCTATGAAAACTTGGATCCACTTCTTGAAGACCAAGGATGAGGTATTCAATCGTTTCAAAGATTTTAAGGCTCTCATGGAGAATGCGACAGAGAAGAATATTAAGGTGCTTCACCCAAATAATGGTGGAGATTACATTGATAAATACTTCACAGATTTTTTTGCAAAGGAAGGTGTTAGTGTCAGTCTAGTCATACTGCCATCAGTGATCAAAACTGCTCTTTTGCATTTGCATATTAGGAGTCCCATAATAATCAATTTCACCATTCCGCTAGGTCATGGATTCACTAATGGTAGTGATTGTTAATCATTTTTCCCTCATGTGAAACTTGTTGATTCCCCTCTCTATGTTCTTTATTCATTAGTCACTTACATTCTCAAAATCATGTCAATAGGTCATAGGATGGGTCTCATCAGTTTCTAGGGTCTCGCCATGGTCAAATTAACAAGTCAAATGTCAATAAATATCAACCAGGTCATGAGGAAGTCAATAAATGCAAATTCACAGCACCAGGAGGATCAGAGATATCATTCATTTAGTTTGATGCAATTTTCACCTCAAAACCATGTTTTGAGGTGAAAACATAATACTTTGCCTTTCAGTCACAATTCAGAAGTTGTTTTCTCCACAAGGTGATGTCCCTGCCTTTCAAAGCAGTTTTCTACAACATGTTCAGTGCCAGATCATCTTCAAAGCAGATCCATCAGAAAGAGCCCGGAAAGAGCTTTCCAATGGTATACTACACTCTCGAAACTAACTTTTGGATTGAATTTTATGCTTAAGTGAAGTAAAATTCCCTAAACCTCCCCTTTTTCCGATTATAAAATCGCATTACAAAACTTTGAATACATATGCGATTTAATTAAAACCACTTCCCCTTTTTCCATACCCATAGACTTTATAAGAAAAATTTATGTCATATATAACCCCCCCCACCGTATAAACCACTTCACCACGCATACAATAAAAACTTTATAATATAAAGTTTAAAGTCGCAATCGCAACCCTTATCCAAATCGCAATCGCAAACATTTATATGGAAGTTCCGATCGTCCAATCACTCGAATCTCCGATTTCGATCGATCGCACCATTCCCCGATACATTCCCATCGCCAATGTTAAATATGCGATGCGATCGGCCCATCACAAGTCCCCCCTTCGATCCTCCGATCACATCTTCCTCTGATTGACCCATCGCAAGTTCTCCCTCCAATTACCCGATCGCAACACTTCTATCGATCATCCCTCCACCGTTGATCTCTCCCCGTCGATCCAATGGCTTAAATTCAATCGAGCCAATCGCATCGGCGTTTCACACATGTTGCACTCCTCCTCCCCTCCAATATTGCGATTGCGATTGACCTGTCGGGCCCACCATAATACTTCCGCTAGTTCATAAAAAAAGGCCTAGCCCTTTTTTAATCCAAAACTTTGGTTATATTTGTTTATTACAAAGGCCTTCCTCCCCATCGCATCGCATATTTGTAATATGTCACTCCGCCTGCCCCCCTCTCCATTCCGATTGCGATTACACTATTGTTTCATATATATACCTCTCTGCTCCCGCTTTGATTCCGATTGCAATTTTCATATGATTACCGCCCTTTTCCTTCCCTTTTCCCATTTAAAATACATTTTTCGCTTCACGAAAGGCATAAATTCATTTTATCAACGTTCTATTAAAAGTCAGAGAATAAATAAATAATGGAAAATGAACAGTCAAAGGCTGAGAGCGTAAAATAAAATAAAGATATCTACAACAACAGGAAAATAGGATCGGATTGCCTATTTTGTCCTCAGTTACGATTCAAAGGGATCAACGCTACAGTTTTCACCTCTTCATTGGTTATCAGCAAATTCGAGTGGCAAAATGTAACGCTGCTCCTTCTTAGGACATATGGATGGCTCTTTTTCTATCTTCATGATTTTCGTTGAAACAGCTCCCCTTTCTGTCGATCTATATTCCCACGAATTTGTTCTATTTATTGTAATTGCAAATCATTTGTAAGACAAATCTGAGTTCTGGGAAAAAGTGTGGAAGAAAAAATCTACGCTCCATTATACAGTTTGGCAGGGAATTAAATAAAGTGATGCATATCTGATTTATGGGATTCATGTGGTATGAGTTTAGCATATGTTTATCCTTTATGTTTCATATGTACATTGTTATGTTTCACCATTCATTCATAAAAATTTCCAGTTGAATGTTTTCAAGTTAGAAAGGTAGAATCCATTTTATATGCTCTGCCTTGGGGAATCATTCATACTCTGTGTATTTTCTTCTGTCTGAAAAGGATTCATTTATTATGCCCTTTTCAGCTTTCTCAACAGTCTTTCCACTCCATTGTATTTCAATTTGATTTCTAAATCTCCTGCCTATCTTGCCCCATGAAATACCCTGTATCCATATTTAATTCCTCAGCTCATGCTGTCCTTTGTCCCATACATCCCTGAAAATTTAGTCATTTATTAAAATCCCTTTTCCCATTTATATATCTAGCCTAAAATCAGTTCATTATTGTTTTATTGAATATCTATTCTACGGAGAGAGCCCTCTCCTGTCCTTGTAGGGCTAGCTAAAAGGCTGAGCGTGGTTTAGTTGTTACCCTGATTTTCCTTTTTCAGCCTGAGGTTCAGATTGGGTGCTAACAGAAGGCATCAAAAGAGAGTGGAAAACTCCATACAATCCATAACAAAATGGGGTAGCAAATATGAAAAACAAAACTACAGTTGGGGTTGCAAAATCTATGCTATATGTGTAGGATTTTCCAGGTTTCTTTGGGTAGAACCATGTAACACAATGGTGTATATTCAGAACAAGACTCCTCATAGGGATTTGGGGAAGAAAATTCAAGAAGAAGCCTTCACAAGGAAAAATCCAAAAGTTATTCACTTCAGGATCTTCGACAACATTGCATATTTCCATGTACCATATGAGAAGCGCACCAAATTGGATCAGACTATAGAAAAGGGGTTCCTTGTTGGGTATAGTGAAACCTCAAAGGCATACAAGATATACATTCCTAGAAATAGGAAGTTTGTAGTGAGACGAGACGTAAAGTTCATGGAGGACAGAGCTTTCAAGAGGTCTCATGAGATGCCAGTAGGAGATCAAAGTTAGCTAGCAGAAGCTCCATTGGTTCAACAGTAGGGGCAACAACAGCGGCATCCAGTGGGATCACCAGTAGGATAGTCACAAAAATTTAGTACAATGAATAGTACCAACATTTCCTAGGTGCAGGAGATCCAATGAGTTCACAATAGAAAGAGTAGCAGAGGAAAGATTAGGATTAGTTGGTTTAACATCCCACCACTAGTGGTTAATCCAGCATATAGGTTTTTCAAAAATTGAGAGATGCAGAGAAGTTTATTGGAGCTCCTAGGATGAATAAGATAGGGTAAAAACAAACTCATAGGTACCAAGCATTGGTGGCTAAGGTTGCAGAACATTCCATCTTTCTGGAAGTAAAAAAGCATCAGGTGTGTGTAGATGCCATAGTATATTAGTACAACTCTATCATGATGAATGATGTTTGTGAGGTAGTACTGAAACCTGAGGATAGGTTAGTTGTAGGTTATCATTGGATCTATAAGATCAAGTACAATGTAGATGACATCGCAAAGAAATACAAGGCTATATTCATGGCTAAGGGGTATGCACAGAAAGAAGGAATAGATTATGAGGATACCTTTGCCCAAGTTTCCAAATAAAATTCTATCTGATCAGTTATATCCCTAATAGCTTATATGGGATGGAAGATTCACCAGATGGACGTCAAGACAACATTCTTGAATGGGGTAATAGAGGAGGAAGTGTACATAGAATAGAAAGAGGTCTTCGAGACTCATGAGAGGCACACTCATGTGTGCAGGCTAAAGAAATCTTTATATGATCTCAAGAAGGCTCCCAGGGCATGGTATGGTTGGATTGACAACTACTTGCAACAGATGGGATTTGTCAAGAGTGACAGAGATACCAACATTTACTATTTGTTGGTAGAGGATGAGCCACTATCCTAGTGTTATATGTCGATGTTCTCTTCTTGACCTGGTCATCAGGACTCATAGAGGATTGCAAGAGGAACCTGGAGGAAAATTTTTATATGAAGGATATGGGGTTGATGCACTATTTCCTAGGATTGGAAGTGTATAAAAAGGATGTGGAGATATTCCTTGGTCAAGGGATATATGCTACATATATTCTAAAGAGATTAAGAATGCGGGATTGTAGACCTATGTCTACACCTATGATCACCAACTGGAATAAAATAGACGCGTCAAATGACAAGGATGTTGACCCCACATTGTATATACATATTATCGGTTCTCTCATGTATCTAGTCAACACTAAGAAAAATATATTCTTCATGGTAAATACCCTCAATCATTTTATGGTGGAACCAAGAGGGTACATTGGACAACAGTAAGGCACATTTTGAGATATGTTTGTGGCACGATAGAGTAAGAGTTGAAATATACCTAAGGGGATGATGTTAGATTGTGTGGGTTCTCAGATGCAGGTGGATGGCGATTTAGATGCTTCTCAATTGCAATAGTTGTAGTTGCAACAACAATAGATGAGAGGAAGTTTTAGTGTAGATGTGGTTTTGGCAGTAGTATACCAGTGTCAGCAGGATCACATATGTAACATCAAATTTGCGCAATGGCTAGTGGGAAGTGGCAGCCAGTCACAGTGGCCAGATGTCAACAATGTACAAAGGATGATATAGAGACAAGGTGTTATAGTAGTAGTGCAGCACTAGAACACCTTCCTTGATAAGAGGGATTTTTATTTTTTGTAGCTTCAGAGGTGTTCTAGCCTCAAAAATTTGTGGAGAGGCTAAAGCATAGGAGTTCTCCATAACCCAAAAATTATTTTTGGAAATTCCACCTAAAAGTGTCTCAATTAGATAATTAGCCTATTTTTAAATATTTCCTAAGTCTAAACTTAGGAAAAGTGGTTAATTAATCAGTATTAATTGAGAAAGGTGTGAATCATCTAGAAGCTCACACTAATTGATCCATAAATGATCTCAACCATTGACTATGTTTTAATATTGGTCATTGGAGTCTCAACTAGATATTATAAGAGGAGGTCGATGGGTAGATGGAGGACACACTAGTTGTAAATACTTCGTGATGATCTGGGTAATTCGATTTTCTAGTGTAGGTAAATTAGCAGGAGAAATCAAGCCAGTAGATTGAGTAGCAGGTGGCGAAGGGGCAGCACAAATGTTTTTCAGAGAATTTTTTAGTTCCAGAGAAGCATTGAGAGGAGGTCATACCATTTCTCCAGGAGGTTTGGTAAGGCCTCAATAAAACAGTTCAATTCATCCATAGCATGGGTGGATTTAGCTTTCAGTGACCGAGGAAATTTCTAGGAGGCTAGAAGAATCACTTCCAGTGGCAGATATAGGCTAGACGTCACATCAGAGGTAATGTTTGGGTAGCACGAGTGGGGCCTGCGTAAAGGAAGCGCAAAACGTTGATGCAAAATTGTTCTAGAGACAATTCTAAGGCTTATATTGTTGCAGGATTGCTTGAGGAGGAGGGTAAATATCCTCAGATATTTTTTCTAGTATTTCTCTCAGATAGAAACACCAGTTTGGCATCATTTTGTACTTAAAAAAAAATTTGTTGCATAATAATGAAACCCTCACTATTGCACCATTTTTCCCGCATTAGATTTTTCCAGGGATATTTGTCCAAAAATAATTGTGTTTATTTTTATGTGTGTGTGCTAGAATTTCTCAGTTCTTATTTTTTGCTCCCATAATAAATTTTTTGGTGAATAAATTGTAGTGTGAATATTTCATGTTTTTTCCTTAAACAAAATAAAATTCATAATTAATTTATGAGTTAGAATAAATATTTCCAGTTGCTGAATTTCAAGGATTTTCACACTTCCCTCCAAAATCCCTAAAAAAATGGATCTAGTTCCCTAGTGTTCTCACAGCCATAGGATAGTAGTAAATGTCCTTGATCCAAATGAGTTACGATTATCTTGTAGTAGGGGAAAAGCCCCATAATATTCTCTTGTTGGACTCTTGTGTGATCTACATAACATATCCTCAATATCCTTCACATTTAATGCATTAGGCACACAAGATATAACAAATATCTCTTAACCCTCCTAAGAAAATATTAAAGTTTTAAAATTACATTATCAAATGTAGAAGGAAAGGTTAAATATGCCAAAGGATTTTCAATTGGGCCTTAAATTATACCTATTTGGGAGGACCATCATAATGATGGGCTTCCAAATTAGGTAAAAATTAAGCACTATCTAACTTTTTCCAGGCACATAAATCTTTCCTTCTGCACTTTTTAATGTATTTTTTAGCTTTAATATGTTCTTAAGAAGGTTTAGAGATGATTAGCATATCTTGTATGCATAATGCATTTATTATGTAGGGTATTGAGAATATTTGGTACAAATCACATGAAATCATGTCTAAAGAAAAATATGGGACATGTTCCCTGCTGCAGGAAGACAAAAGCTCGGTTGGGTTAGGCAATTACTACTCCTCCCTGTAGTTGCACAGTCATCAGGAAATTAGATCCTATTTTATAGGGATTTTGGAGGGAATCAACCCTCTCTTCAAGGAGGTTGATCCACAGTTATTTTTGTATAAACAAGAAGCTTGAGTTACCCATTGTATTGGAACTTTTATAGGTTAGAGTTACAAGTAGTTAGTGAAGGATTTTGCCTATTCATTTTAGTTTTGTAATATTTCATGTATGAGAACATTTTATGATCAATGAAAAACATTTTTAGTTCATATATTTTCCTTTCTTAAGGGGTCTGATTCTTCTTGGTTTAGGGCCTGACCTAGGTGCTTGGCCCGTTCCATGTATTTTTACTTTGCATGCATTAGTTCAACTCGATACATTTCTACAATTTTAGTTCTTAATATTGCCTTCTACAATATAGATAAATCAAATTTTTATGGCTTTTGATATAAATATTGACTTAGTAAATTTATCCATAGTTATTTCATGCAATTTAGTGTCATTTCTCATGCATTAGCCTATTTAGACTTGTTGGAGCTCCCATGTTTGGCCAGATTGGCAAGACCAAAGATGAGACAACATCAGAACCACTTTGAGGCCCTAGGATCTAGCCCTCCTGGACCCAGAGAGGGATCTCTCCAATAAGACAAAGAATGATATATCTTTGAAGCTCAAAACGAGATGTTAGGCTAGGTATGAAGCACAAAGGGGGGTTTCAAATGATTGGGTCTATTATCGGTTGGGTCATAAGATCATAGATTGATAAGGTAATGGGAAGAAAGGAGAAGAGTAGTAGGACGTTTCGGCATAAGAGGATGGGTCAAGGCTGTGCCATCCATTGGGATATGGAGTCATGAAAGGAGATTACTTGCAAACAACTGGCCAAGGCTTTCATAGGTCACGTCATCTATACTAAAGGATCTTTGAGATAGATGATGGAATGGAACAATAAGGAGAGAAAGGTGAAACAAAAAAGCAGCTTGAGATCAAACCAGAGGTCATCTAACTCCAGATCTGCTTTGGCATGCTCTCGAAGGAGAAACAATAAGATTTAGACACAGAACCGGGCCTGAGATCAGAGAAGGGCTTTTAACCTTCAATGCTTCGACACCAGTGCACAGGATCTTGGAAAGGTCAATCTGTCGAACAAGGACCCCAGTGGACAGGGCTTACACTAAATCCCCAGTATCTCAAATCCTCTGGATTGGACCCCAACCAGAACAACTGAGCAGCAAACTCCAAGTTCACACATCAGCTATCAGGGAATAACAACTGCTACACTGGTTAAACCACGGGATTCCGCCCTCATATTTCACTATCAGCAGAAAACATTAAAGGTAGGGAGAGTAGAAACATAGGGTACCATGCAAGGGTAAATCCTATGCCAGATTTCTGATGCGTACAAGAAGAAATGAACAGCATGAAAAAATGTAATAAAACAATGTAAAGAGAAAACATCACCCGTAGTAATAGACCAGGATCCTATGAAATTTTCTTGATTAATTGATGCAAAACCAGTCACATACACTGAGCTCAATAGCTTATTACAGACTCAACTTTCTCCTCCTAGCCTAATACATTACAGACTACTCTGCTACTCTTTCCCAAAACTATTTTTAACAGTAAAAAATGAATCCCTACAACTACAATAGCGATAACGCAATCCAACCCTTTACAATGTGTTCTCTGGGATTCTTTATAGGAAAAATGGATAGCAGGAGTAGGTGATATACATTAAATAGATTTATTAAGACAAAGTGGAGGAGGCATTTCACGCCACTACGCTTAATAGCTCTGCGCTGTACTTGGCGGTCTGGTCTGGAGTCTTTGTCAGGTCGGATTTGACCTCTGATGTTTCTTTGAAGTTTCTTTCTGGCTGTAAGGCTCTCTGTTTTGTTCTCTGAAGCAAGTAAGGTGACTGAAGGTTTTCTGGGCTTCCATACCTCCATTAGTGTTGCCCTAGCAGTATTTGGAAGCTTTCTGTTAGTGAGATGGCCTTTGGGAGTTCGGGGAGGCATGGAGACTTCTGTCGGAGGGTGTACTATTCTGAGAAAATGTCCTGCTGATGCTGAGAGCATATATGGCTTGTTTCTTGTGCTCTTTAAATCTTCGGGTTGTGCCTTAATCCTTCGATCACGGGATTAGGTGTTGAATATTCAATTAACTGGCTTTAATCTCCTTAATCCGTCTCTACTATTTCACTGAGCCACTGTTGTAATGGCCTCTCTGTTTTCTAATTCACAGTGACTGCGATAGAGTGAATTCACCACTCTGTATACCCTGCATAGTAAAATAAACCAATTATAAAATCCAGGGGTGGCGGAAGAGATGCTGTGAGGCCTGGAAGAATAGTGGCGCAACTGTGAAGACAGTGGCTGTAGGGAAAACAGGTGAAAATGCGGTGAAATGGAGGTTTGGTGGAAGAAAGCATGTGGACCATCGATCTGGATGAGATGGATGGCTGAGATTGGATCGGAGGAGCCGAATCCGAGAACACATGGCAGAATGAGGGTGAATCCTGGCCGTTGGTTCTTGTGGATTCAACGACCAGGATCGCGTTGGAGAATCGCAATCGGGAGGGACAAAGGATGGCATAGTTTAAGACTTGCGATTGCGATCAGAGCGAGGATGCAAGGGCCATCGGATTTAAAATGAATAGACTGTGGGCATGAAATCAGAGGGGTGAAGAAAGGGAGATGCGGGAGTGAAGTGACTTGCGACAACTGCTGGATATATTCTAATCAACGGCGGAAGACAACTCAAAATCGACAGAAAATAACACCATCGCATCGGAACTTCGGGCTTTACAATGGAAAGCATGTCCCGCTTGGATTCTCTGATGCGATTGGCGCTTTGGACTAGCGCTTGGTCTTAGCGCCCGAGCTTATGGAGGGGAAGTGGTTAAGGGGCTAGCCGAAAGGGGCTAAGCCTATCATATGGAAAGATATGGGTCTCTAGCCGAAAAAGGGGATTTAAGGCTAAAGAGGGAATCGGTAGATAGAATAAGGGGATATCAAACCAAAAAAATGATATTTGAAGGGTTTAAGGGGAATTAGGAGGGGGGAAGAAGGTGATGAAAACAGAGGTTTAATAGGGCTGAGTAGAAAAGGAAAAATGGAGGCCTTTGGGCATCTTCTTCACAACAGAGAGGCTTTGAAACCGAGAACATCAGTGAGGATTTATCAAAGGGAAAAAGCACAGGAGACTTCAAGGATGATGTGTTTCCAGAGGAGATGCATTCCTTGAAGGCTCAAAAACATTTTGGCCCCCTGTTTTCTTTTCAAAAAATTCATAGGGGGCTAACAGTGGCTCCACATGGGGATGGCTTCTTCTTAAAGGAGTCAAGAATTCAGAGAATGATCTTTGGTGTAGGCCAGATGCCTGATGCTTGAACCACCCTTTTTCTTTGATTTCAGCTGCCACAAACCATGAAGACACAAATTAGCAGCAACATTACTCAAACAACTACCTACCCAGACTAAATCGTAACATTTTTTCTTCTGGGTGCATTTGGACTTGCAGACCCTTACATCATCAATCTCTTATAAACAAGAAAAATAAACCTATTCTACTTCTACCCTTATTACTCCATGAGACTATATTAAACTGTTGGTCTCATATTTACTCTACCTAAACTACATCTGCTAGGATTAAACTATCTAGCAGATTTCTTCCCTACATTCTAAGACAGAAATTGAAATCAGTCAAGCCAGGTTTAGACTGTCTGGCTTGCTGTGAACCATGGCATAAAAGACAAAACTGCTCATGGACTGAAAACCTTGCAGAAATTAAAACAACAGACTAAATCCTCATGGACTTAGATTGATTCAGATTTTTTCCTACCTACCCTACTCTAACTGGAATATTTACAAGTCTAGCTTACAAACATTGTCTTCCAATGCAACCAGTCCATCAAGTGATCCCATGGCTGGTCTTTTCTGATCAACTCCTTGAGCAGGATGGATAGGCAGGGCTGCTCCCACTCTCCCTGTTCTTCAACAGCAGCTTCAAAAAGTCTTTTGTCTATTTGCAACATGCTGCTCAAAAATACCTATGATCCTTCTTCAAATGTTTGTAGGAAATGAACATAAGGATCATGAAATGATACCTGGTTATGAATATTTGGCAGGAAGGCTTCAACCAGGATTTATTTTTCTTCCACTAGACTAAGAATAAGACTCTCTTCAGAAAGAGTGTCTCCTTCATATTCTTCATCTGAACTGGAGGACTTATCATATCTTGCAGCTATGTCCTCTTTGCTTTCCTAGTCATCTTCTAAAATGAGAGGCTGTTGACTTCCAGTCTCATGGAAGCTGTCATTGATGTTCTGAGGAAAAGCAGAATGAAGACTCAAAGAATATTTATCTGCTACTAAACTTTCGTAGCTTTCTCCATCAGTTTCGTAAACAGGCTGACTGGACCATGTCAACCATTCTGGGTGTTCAACAACCCTTTCTTCGTTCATCTCCACAGAGGAGTTTTTTGGATCTGCATGATCAAACTCCATAGACGAATGAGCAAGAGCATCAGTTCTATAGAAGATTTAAGAGGTGGTTTGCGTGTCTAGTATTCGATCCATCTCTTCTTCTGTCAGCGGAGAGATTTCTCTTTTGATACAGACAGAAGAACAACAGCCCTCTGTTTCTTGTACTAGTTGATCTAGAGGCTGGATATCTTCTTGAGCCTCTTCTGTGGAATCTTCATTTGTGCTAGCAGGGAAGTGCCACTCTTCTAGTGGAATATGCGATGAATTACCAGTCAGAGGGGGGGCCCCTGTGTGCGCTGGTTCTTCCTCTGCCTCAGATTCTTCATCTTCCGTGAGGTCACTTGTTCCCTCAATGCAGCACCTCCTGCTAGCTTCTGCCCTTAAGCTTTTATTTTCTCTAATCAGCATGGTACAAGACAAGGGTAAGAAATCAGGCAGCTCCTGATCGATTTTTTCTTCATCTTCTATAAACACTTGAATATCACATATGTCTTGCTCATTTTCTGGGTCTGGAATTTGTTCTTTCTCTAAAAGAAGCATGGGCTGCTCTAAATAATCATTATTTACATTTAAATTAGCCATATGCATCTCCAGAACTTTACCAAACATGATCACCATTCCGTTTAATTGATCTGCCAAAGAATCAAGCTTTGCTTTTCTGTCCATGTCTGGATCCATGTTTTCTGCAAAGAAGGTCACTGCAGCTTCTCAACTAGTTCAGAGTTCTCCACCAGTGGAATCATTGGGTCTTTTTTGGATTATAGGGTGTGGAGTCACCAGGTGGATGAATTTGGATCTTTGTAACAGGCTGTTGTCCACCATCAGCATTGAAACCAATCTAAAGGCATTAGTCTGAGTTGGTCCCTAGTGGAGTCTCCATTATGTTGGGGACTGCAATGGGACACAGACCAATGTTAGCGGTTAAGGACTCTTAGATTTTTCCCCAGTGGAGTTGCCATTATGTTGGAGCTCCCATGTTTGGCCAGATTGGCAAGACCAAAGATGAGACAACATCAGAACCACTTTGAGGCCCTAGGATCTAGCCCTCCTGGACTCAGAGAGGGATCTCTCCAATAAGACAAAGAATGATATATCTTTGAAGCTCAAAACGAGATGTTAGGCTAGGTATGAAGCGCAAAGGGGGGTTTCAAATGATTGGGTCAGTTATCGGTTGGGTCATAAGATCATAAACTGAGAAGGTAATGGGAAGAAAGGAGTAGAGTAGTAGGACGTTTCGGCATAAGAGGATGGGTCAAGGTTGTTCCATCCATTGGGCTATGGAGTCATGAAAGGAGATTACTTGCAAACAACTAGCCAAGGCTTTCATAGGGCACGTCATCTATACTAAAGGATATTTGAGATAGATGATGTAATGGAACAATAAGGAGAGAAAGGTGAAACACAAAAGCAGCTTGAGATCAGACCAAAGGTCATCTAACTCCAGATCTGCTTTGGCATGCTCTCGAAGGAGAAACAATAAGATTTAGACACAGAATTGGGCATGAGATCAGAGAAGGGATTTTAACCTTCAATGCTTCAACACCAGCTCACGGGATCTTGGAAAGGTCAATCTGTTGAACAAGGACCCCAGTGGACAGGGCTTACACTAAATCCCCGGTATCCAAAATCCTCTGGATTGGACCCCAACCAGAACAACTGAGTAGCAAACTCCGAGTTCACACATCAGCTAGCAGGGAATAACAACTGCTACACTGGTTAAACCACGGGAGTCCGCCCTCATATTTCACTATCAGCAGAAAACATTAAAGGTAGGGAGAGAAGAAGCATAGGGTACCATGCGAGGGTAAATCCTATGCCATATTTCTAATGCGTACCAGAAGAAATGAACAGCATGAAAAAATGTAATAAAACAATGTAAAGAGAAAACATCACCCGTAGTAATAGACCAAGATCCTGTGAAATTTGCTTGATTAATTGATGCAAAAACAGTCACATACACTAAACTCAATATTTGATTACAGACTCAACTTTCTCCTCGCAGCCTACTACATTACAGACTACTCTGCTACTCTTTCCCAAAACTGTTTTTAACAGTAAAAAATGAATCCCTACAACTACAATAGCGATAACGCAATCCAACCCTTTACAATGTGTTTTTAGGGATTATTTATAGGAAAAATGGATAGCAGGAGTAGGTGATATACATTAAATAGATTTATTAAGACATAGTGGAGGAGTTTTTTCACGCCATTCCGCTTAATATCTCTTCGTTGTACTTGGCGGTCTGGTCTGGAGTCTTTGTCAGGTCAGATTTGACCTCTGATGTTTCTTTGAAGTTTCTTTCTGGCTGTAAGGCTCTCTGTTTTTTTCTCTGAAGCAAGTAAGGTGACTGAAGGTCTTCTGGGCTTCCATACCTCCATTATTGTTTCCCTGGCAGTCTTTTGAAGCTTTCTGTCAGTGAGATGGACTTTGGGAGTTCGGGGAGGCATGGAGACTTCTTTTGGAGGGCGTACTATTCTGAGAAAATGTCTTGCTGATGCTGAGAGCAGATATGGCTCGTTTCTTGTGCTCTTTAAATCTTCGGGTTGTGCCTTAATCCTTTGATCATAGGATTAGGTGTTGAATATTCAATTAACTGGCTTTAATCTCCTTAATCCGTCTCTACTATTTCACTGAGCCACTGCTATAATGGAATCTCTATTTTCCGATTCACAGTGACTGTGATAGAGTGAATTCACCACTCTGTATACCCTGCACAGTAAAATAAACAAATTATAAAATTCATGGGTGGTGGAAGAGATTGAGGCCTGGAAGAATAGTGGCGCAACTGTGAAGACAGTGGCTGTAGGGAAAACAGGTGAAAATGCGGTGAAATGGAGGTTTGGTGGAAGAAAGCATGTGGACCATCGATCTGGATGAGATGGATGGCTGAGATTGGATCGGAGGAGCCGAATCGGGGAACACATGGCAGAATGAGGGCGAATCCTGGCCGTTGGATCTTTTGGATTCAACGGCCAGGATCGCGTCAGAGAATCGCAATCGAGAGGGACGGAGGATGGCATAGTTTAAGACTTGTGATTTCAATCAGAGCGAGGATGCGAGGGCCGTCGGATTTAAAGTGAATCGGCGGTGGGCATGCAATCAGAGGGGTGAAGAAAGGGAGATGTGGGAGTGATGTGACTTGCGAAAACCATTGGATCTATTCCAATCAACGGCGGAAGACAACTCAAAACCGACAGAAAATAACACCATCGCATCGGAACTTCGGGCTTTACAATGGAAATCATGTCCCACTCTGATTCTCTAATGCGATTGGCGCTTTGGACTAGCGCTTGGTCTTAGCACCCGAGCTTATGGAGGGGAAGTGGTTAAGGGGCTAGCCGAAAGGGGCTAAGCCTATCATATGGAAAGATATGGGTCTCTAGCCGAAAAAGGGTATTTAAGGCTAAAGAGGGAATTGGTAGATAGAATAAGGGGATATCATACCAAACAAAGGATATTTGAAGGGTTTAAGGGGAATTAGGAGGGGGGAAGAAGGTGATGAAAACAAAGGTTTAATAGGGCTGAGTAGAAAAGGAAAAATGGAGGCCTTTGGGCATCTTCTTCACAATAGAGAGGCTTTGAAACTGGGAACAGCAGTGAGGATTTATCAAAGGGCAAAGGCACAGGAGACTTCAAGGATGATGTGTTTCCGGAGGAGATGCATTCCTTGAAGGCTCAAAAACATTTTAGCTCCCTGTTTTCTTTTCAAAAAATTCATAGGGGGCTAACAGTGGCTCCACATCAGGATGGCTTCTTCTTGAAGGAGTCAAGAATTCAGAGAATGATCTTGGTGTAGGCCAGATGCCTGATGCTTGAACCACCCTTTTTCTTTGATTTCAGCTGCCACAAACCATGAAGACACAAATTAGCAGCAACATTACTCAAACAGCTACCTACCCAGACTAAATCGTAACATTTTTTCTTCTGGGTGCATTTTGACTTGCAGACCCTTACATCATCAATCTCTTATAAACAAGAAAAATAAACCTATTCTACTTATACCCTTATTACTCCATGAGACTAGATTAAACTGTTGGTCTCATATTTACTCTACCTAAACTACATCTGCTAGGATTAAACTCTCTAGGAGATCTCTTCCCTACATTCTAAGATAGAAATTGAAATCAGTCAAGCCAGGTTTAGACTGTCTGGCTTCCTGTGGACCATGGCATAAAAGAAAAAACTGCTCATGGACTGAAAACCTTGCAGAAATTAAAACAACAGACTAAATTCTCATGGACTGAGCTTTATTTATATTTTTTCCTACCTACCCTACTCTAACTAGAATATTTGCAAGTCTAGCTTACAAACATTGTCTTCCAATGAAACCATTCCATCAAGTGATCCCATGGCTGGTCTTTTCTGCTCAGCTCCTTGAGCAGGCTGGATAGGCAGGGTTGTTCCCACTCTTCCTATTCTTCAACAGCAGCTTCAAAAAGTCTTCTGTCTATTTGCAACATGCTGCTCAAAAATACCTTTGATCCTTCTTCAAATGTTTGTAGGAGATGAACATAAGGATCATGAAATGATACCTGGTTATGAATATTTGGCAGGAAGGCTTCAACCAGGATTTCTTTTTCTTCCACTGGACTAAGAATAAGACTCTCTTCAGAAAGAGTGTCTCCTTCATCTTCTTCATCTGAACTGGAGGACTTATCATATCTTGCAACTGTGTCCTCTTTGCTTTCCTAGTCATCTTCTGAAATGAGAGGTTGTTGACTTCCAGTCTCATGGAAGCTGTCACTGATGTTCTGAGGAAAATCGGAATGAAGACTCAAAGAATCTTCATCTGCTACTAAACTTTCGTAGCTTTCTCCATCAGTTTCGTAAACAGGCTAATTGAACCATGTCAACCATTCTGGGTGTTCAGCAACCCTTTCTTCGTTCATCTCCACAGAGGAGTTTTCTGGATCTGCATGATCAAACTCCATAGACGAATGAGCAAGAGCATCAGTTCTATAGAATATTTCAGAGGTGGGTTGTGTGTCTAGTATTCGATCCATCTCTTCTTCTGTCAGCGGAGAGATTTCTCTTTTGATACAGACAGAAGAACAACAACCCTCTATTTCTTGTACCAGCTGATCTAGAGGCTGGATATCTTCTTGAACCTCTTCTGTGGAATCTTCATTTTTTCTAGTATGGAAGTGCCACTCTTCTACTGGAATCTGCGATGAATTACCAGTCAGAGGGGGGGCCCCTGTGTGCGCTGGTTCTTCCTCTGCCTCATATTCAGCATCTTCCGTGAGGTCACTTATTCCCTCAATGCAGCACCTCCTGCTAGCTTCTGCCCTTAAGCTTTTATTTTCTCTAATCAGCATGGTACAAGACACGGGTAAGAAATCAGGAAGCTCCTGATCGCTTTTTTCTTCATCTTCTATAAACACTTGAGTATCACATATGTCTTGCTCATTGTCTGGGTCTGGAATTTGTTCTTGCTCTGAAAGAAGCATGGGCTGCTCTAAATAATCATTATTTACATTTAAATTAGCCATATGCATCTCTAGAACTTTACCAAACATGATCACCATTCCGTTTAATTGATCTGCCAAAGCATCAAGCTTTGCATTTTTGTCCATGTCTGGATCCATGTTTTCTGCAAAGAAGGTCACTACAGCTTCTCAACCAGTTCAGAGTTCTCCACCAATGGAATCATTGGGTCTTTTTTGGATTATAGGGTGTGGAGTCACCAGGTGGATGAATTTGGATCTTTGTAACAGGCTGTTGTCCACCATCAGCATTGAAACCAATCTAAAGGCATTGGTCTGAGTTGGTCCCCAGTGGAGTCGCCATTATGTTGGGGACTGCAATGGGACACAGACCAATGTTAGCGGTTAAGGACTCTCAGATTTTTCCCCAGTGGAGTTTCCATTATGTTGGAGCTCCCATGTTTGGCCAGATTGGCAAGACCAAAGATGAGACAACATCAGAACCACTTTGAGGCCCTATGATCTAGCCCTCCTGGAATCAGAGAGGGATCTCTCCAATAAGACAAAGAATGATATATCTTTGAAGCTCAAAACGAGATGTTAGGCTAGGTATGAAGCGCAAAGGGGGGTTTCAAATGATTGGGTCGGTTATCGGTTGGGTCATAAGATCATAAACTGAGAAGGTAATGGGAAGAAAGGAGTAGAGTAGTATGACATTTCGGCATAAGAGGATGGGTCAAGGTTGTGCCATCCATTGGGCTATGGAGTCATGAAAGGATATTACTTGCAAACAATTGGCCAAGGCTTTCATAAGGCACGTCATCTATACTAAAGGATCTTTGAGATAGATGATGGAATGGAACAATAAGGAGAGAAAGGTGAAACACAAAAGTAGCTTGAGATCAGACCAGAGGTCATCTAACTCCAGATCTACTTTGGCATGCTCTCGAAGGAGAAACAATAAGATTTAGACACAGAACCGGGCCTGAGATCAGAGAAGGGCTTTTAACCTTCAATGCTTCGACACCAGATCACGGGATCTTGGAAAGGTCAATCTGTCGAACAAGGACCCCAGTGGACAGGGCTTACACTAAATCCCCGGTATCCCAAATCCTCTGGATTGGACCCCAACCAGAACAACTGAGCAGCAAACTCCGAGTTCACACATCAGCTATCAGGGAATAACAACTGCTACATTGGTTAGAACACAAGAGTCTGCCCTCAGATTTCACTATCAGCAGAAAAAATTAAAGGTAGGGAGAGAAGAAACATAGGGTACCATGCGAGGGTAAATCCTATGCCTGAGTTCTAATGCGTACCAAAAGAAATGAACAACATGAAAAAATGTAATAAAACAATGTAAAGAGAAAACATCACCCGTAGTAATAGACCAAGATCCTGTGAAATTTGCTTAATTAATTGATGCAAAAATAGTCACATACACTGAGCTCAATAACTGATTACAGACTCAACTTTCTCCTCCCAGCCTACTACATTACAGACTACTCTGCTACTCTTTCCCAAAACTGTTTTTAACAGTAAAAAATAAATCCCTACAACTACAATAGTGATAACGTAATCCAACCCTTTACAATGTGTTTTCTGGGATTATTTATAGGAAAAGTGGATAGCAGGAGTAGGTGATATACATTAAATAGATTTATTAAGACAAAGTGGAGGAGGCATTTCACGCCACTCCGCTTAATAACTCTGCACTGTACTTGGCGGTCTAGTCTGGAGTCCTTGTCAGGTCGGATTTGACCTCTGATTTTTCTTTGAAGTTTATTTCTAGCTGTAAGGCTCTCTGTTTTGTTCTTTGAAGCAAGTAAGGTGACTGAAGGTCTTCTGGGCTTCCATACCTCCATTATTGTTGCCCTGGCAGTCTTTGGAAGCTTTCTGTTAGTGAGATGGGCTTTGGGAGTTCGGGGAGGCATGGAGACTTTTGTCGGAGGGCGTACTATTCTGAGAAAATGTCTTGCTGATGCTGAGAGCATATATGGATTGTTTCTTATGCTCTTTAAATCTTCGGGTTGCACCTTAATCCTTCGATCACAGGATTAGGTGTTGAATATTCAATTAACTGGCTTTAATCTGCTTAATCAGTCTCTACTGTTTGACTGAGCCACTGCTGTAATGGCCTCTCTATTTTTCGATTCACAGTGACTGCGATAGAGTGAATTCACCACTCTGTATATCCTGCACAGTAAAATAAACCAATTATAAAATCCAGGGGTGGCGAAAGAGATGCTGTGAGGCCTGGAAGAATAGTGGCGCAACTGTGAAGACAGTGGCTGTAGGGAAAATAGGTGAAAATGTGGTGAAATGGAGGTTTGGTGGAAGAAAGCACGTGGACCATCGATCTGGCGGAGATGGACGGCTGAAATTGGATCGAAGGAGCCGAATCGGGGAACACATGGTGGAATGAGGGTGAATCCTGGCCGTTGGTTCTTGTGGATTCAACGGCCAGGATCGCGTCGGAGAATCGCAATCGGGAGGGAGGGAGGATGGCACAGTTTAAGACTTATGATTGCGATCAGAGTGAGGATGCGAGGGCCGTTGGATTTAAAGTGTATCTATGGTGGGCATGAAATTGGAGGGGTGACGAAAGGGAGATGCAGGAGTGATGTTACTTGCGCTACCATTGGATCTATTCCAATCAACGGCAAAAGACAACTCAAAACCGACAAAAAATAACACCATCGCATCAGAACTTTTGGCTTTACAATGGAAAGCATGTCCTGCTCCGATTCTCCGATGTGATTGGCGCTTTGGACTAGCGCTTGGTCTTAGCGCCCGAGCTTATGGAGGGGAAGTGGTTAAGGGGCTAGCCGAAAGGAGCTAAGCCTATCATATGGAAAGATATGGGTCTCTAGCCGAAAAAGGGGATTTAGGGCTAAAGAGGGAATCAGTAGATAGAATAAGGGGATATCAAACCAAACAAATGATATTTTAAGGGTTTAAGGGGAATTAGGAGGGGGCAAGAAGGTGATGAAAACAGAGGTTTAATAGGGCTGAGTAGAAAAGGAAAAATGGAGGCCTTTGGGCATCTTCTTCACAACAGAGAGGCTTTGAAACCGGGAACAACAGTGAGGATTTATCAAAGGGAAAGGGCACAGGAGACTTTAAGGATGATGTATTTTCAGAGGAGATGCATTCCTTGAAGGCTCAAAAACATTTTAGCCCCCTGTTTGCTTGTCAAAAAATTCATAGGGGGCTAACAAGACTATTGAATTGTTGTTCACATATTTCTGCATTTTGTGTTACATAAATTCATGTTTTGCAAAGTTATAAGATACTCCAAATTTGTCTTTTTGTTGCATAAACTGATCCTTATGTTGGAAATGTTGTCATTGATGGCAAAGGAATTAGCAAAGGAGTAGCACCTAAACTATCCATAAGGAAAAAGAGATAGAGAGGTAGCAGAGGCAACAGAAGAAACAGAGGAATTGAAGCAGAAGCAACAGAGAAATTACAGACAGAGCAGTAGAGAACCTTTTCAGCAACAGAATAAGGAGTATGAATCTCTGCGTATGAAGTTAAAAGTTCGAGATTCAGGTAGAGACCTTCTTATAATGAATAACTGGCTTAGTTGATATTTGCAATCGTGGAATTATTTGGTTGAATATCTGATGGGTATCTCGAGTACCATGAGGAGAACTGATATATAAGCCGAAGCATCAATTCGAAAGGAATCGACGCTTTCAAAAATAGAGCAGCTAGTTCAAGCGCCAGAGATTTCACCTAAGAAGTGAAGCTGTGTATCGAGGCGAGTCTTCAATGGGAGAGCGAAAGCTGAGCTGGTTATAAGGAGCGTTTAACCTTGAAAAGTCCCGAATAGAGCGTTTATGGGGTTAAATGGAACATGGAGTGAGAGGAACGGAACTGTGACCGAGAGGAACAGTGAGCGTGGTTTGGAGTGCACAGTGACGGCGGTTTCCGGTTTACATCGCACCGCTTTTGTGGAGCAAGTGGTTTTTCCCCATTCGTGAGAAATTCCATAGAAAGATTGACACGTGGCATCGGGCGAAGTTCCAAAACCATCGTCTAAAGTGCGCCATCGCACGTTATAGTTCGTACCAAGACGTTGAGCGATATTGTGATGAGCCGTTGATTTGGGAAGGGGCCATCGAATAGTGATCACATGCTGGACTTGCCTGAAGTTTAATAAAAGAGCCCGGATCATATCGACAACGATCGACGATGTAGATTCATTGCAGGTGGGGTCTGGAGCCAAGATTTATTATACAGTTATGTGTTTAAAACAGAGCGTTGGATTTAATATAAAGTGCGAAGGGTTATAACTTTAGTCCTAAGGTTCGGAGATATATATATATATATATATATATATATATATTATGAGGAAACCATGAGCATATAAGAATTTATTTATGTTAATATATATCGAATGTTGATGCGTTGGGGTTTAAGCCAAAGTCAAGAATACTATGCAGCATTTTGAAACACTGGGTAGAAAAATTTACAATATATTGGTATATTATGCTGTGAGCTAATATTACAATTGTTCTAAATCAAGCATATAATTGCAAATGCCCGAAAAGTTGGAGATGCATGGTTATATGCATAGAAATAAAAATCGGGTTAAGTACTAAATTGAGTGCAGGTAATTTTATGTGCAAGTAAGTTTTAATTATTTAAATTGCCAGCCCAGAAAATGGAGTATTGAAATTTCCCATATCGACAGTTGGATTGAGTACAAATTTGCTGTATTCATTTTATATGCACACAGAAAGAGGAAGAATGAGGCCTGACAGAGGAAAACAAAGATTGCAGAGTTGAAGAGATGTACAACAAAGGGATTCAAAAGTGCAGTGAACAGGTGGAATATGCATTTGACAGTGAACAAAGAGTATGCAGAACAGGATCTTAACAGCAGCAGGAAAAGACAAATCCAGTAAAGCCAAAATCCAGAAAAGGAGCTGAGTGAAATTGAAATATGTATGTGAATGTAAATGTTGTAATTAATTTTTTATTGTTTTTGATGCAAAGGAAAGTATCCTAAGGAAAATATAACTCCCACTGTAGCATGGAAATTTTTTCATATTGGTATAATTTTAAAATTGATTTGGATAAAGGAATGAGAATACAGAAGCCAAAGAGTCATGACTGTTCACTCCAAATTCCTTGTGAAATACAAACAGTCATGTGAGAATCTCTATATATAATATCAATTTGATATGCTCAAGAGAGGTTAAAGAGAGTAAATCTAGAGAAGGCAGAATATAGAAGTGTGAGGGAGAGAAGATTAAGAGAAGAAGAGAAGAAAGAGAAGCTACAGAATAGAGTTGATATCTGAGGTAAATCAGCAAACATTCAGTTTGATAAATTGAGGAAGTTGGAGCTTCCCTATCAAGTTACAGCTTGATAGTTGTCAGTTGTAGTTGACTGAGGTTGGAGCCTCTTGTAGGCTGGTGCCTGCAGAAAATTGAAGGGAGTTGGTGCTTCCTTGCAAGTTGTATCTTGCAGAATTGAGGTAGGAGCCTCCCGTAGGTTGGTTCCTGTAGAAAAACAGTTGTGAGAGGGAGTTGGAGCTTGCCTTTGCATCACAACAATAATAAGATGTGGTTTTCTCCCTTTATGGGTTTCCACTTATATCTGGTGTCTCTGTGCATGATGTTTGTGTGTTGATCTGATTTATATCATCTGCTTAATACCTGTTTCTCTCATATTAAGTTTGTTGTTATATTATATTAATACTTGCTGTTCACATTCTAATATTACTCACATATTAAGTTGGACATGAAATAAAGGTGTAAATAAGGTTTAATAAAAAGTTTAAAAGATTATGAATGTGTTAAACTGATTCACCCCCCCCCCCTCTCAGTTTAACTAAGAGTTCAACACCTTAATAATTGTATGAGATTAGGAAATACTCCTTGAAACTCCTTTGATGCTCCTTCACCCTCTTCATCCATTGAACCACAAGTAGAATCCATAAAAACTACTCTCAAATGTTTCTTGTAGAAAGACAGTGGCATCCTGTAATAGTCAACAGATTGCATCAAAACATGTCCAGATTTTCACCCAAAACCTATTTATCATTCCTTATAACATCACAATGTCATTAAGACCTTGAGGGTGTAATTTGTAAGCTCAGATAACTCTTAGAATTGATAATCTAGTTGTTGTAGCATAATTACCTTTTTTGCAGATTAGGGTTTGATATTTCAACACTTTAATTTAGCTGAAAATTTACTTCCAAAAGCATAGTAGAATATATTTGGTTTTGTTCTATCTTGATTGAGTTGATTTTATTTCATTTCCTACAATTAGATTAATTTTACTTGTTTTCCTTTTACTTTCTACAATTTCTAAGTATCTCTTGTAGCATAGTTAGCATAGCAGTCTCTACGCAACCTAATCTTCACTTGCTTTCAGTTGTACCAAATAAACGAAGGAATAACACATTGCATGTTGCACACATAGTGTCGAACCCTACTAAGTTTGTGCAAACCCCACATTGATAAATAACACTGAGACCCTCAGGAGTTTTGACATTATTGTTGTAAGACTAAGGGCCATCACTTTTTGGCATTGTTCTTGGGGAGGTGTCAAAGTATTGTTTTATTCTCTAGTTAATTCACATCTTTTGTTTTCTACAAAAAAAAAAAAATTATGCATTGTCAAAAATTAAATAATAGAGCAATGAAATAAAAATACTAAAAACGCAGAAAAATATAAAACAAGAGAAAGATAGATATACATGGTTCTCCCAATCTTGGCTACGTCCACGAAGAAACATCCATTCCTTCCATTTTATATTATATATAAAACTGAAGGGATACAACTTGAAACAAATCCATTGTAACTTCCTCTTCTCTCTCACATATTATCCTCTCTTTTTCTCACATAAAATAATAATAGACAACCGCAATGTAATTCCCTCATTAATAATTGAGGGTTTCCTTCTAGGGAAAAAAAACCATAAATTAACATAACTTCTACTTGCATATCTTCTATATGGACCCACCTAGTAGCAATAGTGGGGGGGGAATCCCCCCCTCACACCCTCCTATCAGGGACTGGGATCCAAACATGACTGAAACAAGACCTCTGAATGAGGAAGATAATCAACCTCCACACCCAACAATCTCCTACTTGGAGACTGATTATATCAAATCCACCACTTCTTTTATTGATAGAAAATGCTTCTACTTGGACCTTTTTGTTTCTTATCTTTAGCATCATACTTGAAGACCAATTGAAACTAAGCAGAAAATCAATTACCCCCTGGTTACTACCTTTGTTAACATATCTGCAGGAATCCAACTAGTGTGCATCTTTTCCATCTTCAACTTTCGATCTTCTAAAACTGACCATATGAAATGGTACCTGAGTTGTATATGTTTAGTGATAATTAAATGTTGAGTTCTTTGGAAGGTTAATGGAACTCTCATTGTCACTGTATAACCTTCCAATCTCTTTTTTCTTTCCCAATTCATCCATAAACCTTTATAACCAAATCATTTCTTTACTAGCCTTTGGAGCAACAACATACTCTACTTTAGTTGTTGAAAGTGAAACAATTATTTACAATTTAGAAACCCAACAGACAATTAGTCCACCTATAGTGAACATATACCTTTTTTTTCTCCTCCTATTATCTTTATCACCTACCATATATGAATGGACATATCCCTATATAGCAATGTTTGAACCTCCAAAACATAATGATAATTATTGGTACCTCTCAAATACATGAGAACCCACTTTACTTCCATCCAATGCGTTTTTCCTCGATTGTTCATATATCTGCTCACAATTCCCATTGCATGTAAAATATCAGTTCTTGTGCACACCATTGCATACATTATTCCAATTTCAGATGCATATGTAACTTTAGACATATCATCTATATCTTCCTAAGTCTTGGGACACATCTCCTTACTTAGTCATAAATGGATATCTAAAGGTGTAGTAATTGGTTTTTCATTCTGCATATTAAATATTTCCAACACCTTTTCTATGTACTCACCCTGACATAACGTTAAATTTTTATTTTTCCTGTCTGATTATTCTCATACCAAGGATTTACTTTGCATCACCCAAATCCTTCACTGCAAATAAATTATCCAATTTTCCATTTATCACATTTATTTCCTACATGTTATACCCTCCAATAAGCATGCCATCTACATACAATATCCATATAATATAGTCGTCGTAATTTTATTTCTCAAGATAAACAGAATGGTCAGAATGGCATCTAGTATAACCTTCTTCAAACATAAAAATGTAAAATTTTAGATACCACTGCCTTGAATCTTGTTTTAATCCATATAAGCTCTTCTTTGTAGGTTTTAAAGCATGTACAAAAATTATCTGCAAACGAACTCTTAAAACAAAAAATAAACAATAGTGAGAGCATAAAACATAAAACATATATACACAGATATTTTCCCCTGGATCCCAAAACTGGGACTACTAACTTGAGTTTTCATTATGTTCCTTTCAATGTTACAATACATATATATACATGTTGAAGCATTCATAAACCCCAATACATTAACCCTGGATTAGAACATAATTGTAGTTCCCTTGACCGGATATATAAAATACCATGGAAATAAAACCATCATGCCCAAAACCATGTGCTAAACCCATGCACAAAACAATAGGTAGCTTTGCCCACCTAATATATTTCCAAAAAAAAATATCCTTGGGCGTGCAACTAGTTGTGGAAAGAATATAACACACACCCAACATTTTTCAACTTGGGCACTAATTTATTCTTCCATTTGACCATATACCCTTGTGGTTGGGGCATATAGATGTCTTCCTCCAAATCCCCACTAGAGAAAGGTTGTCTTTACATCTAGTTTTTCAAGATTTAAATCTTATGCTGCTGTTAGAATTAAAATAGTTCTAATTGAATTCATTTTAAAAATAGGAGAAAGTATGTCATCAAAGCCTATACCTTTATTTTATGCAAACCCCTTCACAACAACTCTAGCCTTGGACCTCATTTTTCCTCCATCTTATTTTTTAAACTTGTAAACAAATTTATTCTGCGATGTTATTTTAATTGCAAACAACCTGAATAAGTCCCAAGTCTGGTTATGTACCAAGGACGCCATCTCTTCTTTCATGGATTTCTCCCACTTCTTTCTGGTTTCCACCTACATTCCTTCTTAATATCCTTCTAGTTCACCATATTTAGTCAACAATACATAATATTATGAAGGAGAGTATCATTCAGGGGGTCTACTTAAGTTAGTAGATATTCTAACAACACTAGTAGGAGTTTGAGGTGTCTGCTATTGTTCTTTCTATTGTTGTTCTTGTTGTTGATGTTGTTGTTGACCATTATGGTATTTTTTCACCTTTGAATTTTGTTTTTCTATGATCTCATAAATCACTAAGTTTTATATGTTCTCTTTTTCCTATTTATTTCTTTGCAAATTATCTTTGTACAAGACCCTTTTATTTAATACCACATCTCTATTCCTAATGATTTTATGGTTTTCATAAGGATATAACCGATAACCAATATCATTAACACCATATCCAATAAAGTTAAACTTCTTTTATTTTTCCTCAATATTGGTCATGTTTTATTTATTAATGTGGACAAATGATTCACAAGAGAAAGTTTTTAGAAATGAATAGTTTATCTTCTTACCTTTCCATGCCGCCTTTGGAATACCTCCATCCAAGGAAATTGAATGCCCTTTTTTTATTATATAGACAACAATATCTACAATATTTTCTCAAAATTGTAATGGAAATCATGCATGCAATCTAATACACCTTGCACACTCCATGATTATCTTGTTCATCCTTTGTGACACACCATTTTCTTGTGGTGTTACTAGAACTGTCTTCTCTCTACAAATTCCATGGTTTGAACAATAACTATCAAACTCCTTATTGCAGCATTAACCTTCATTATTTGATATGAAACACTTCAACTTCTTTCAAGTCTCATTCTCAACAAAATATTTCCATTTATTAAATTTTTCAAAGGCGTTAAATTTATTTTTAATACAATAAACCCAAGTTTTCCTAGTTGCATCATCAATAAAAGTTGCATAATAACTAGAGCCACCAAGAGATGATATCTAAGCAGCCCCCCATACATCTATATGCATAAGCTCTAATTTTTCACTCTTATTTTATTACCCAAATCTAAGAAATTTGACTCTCGTATGTTTTCCGTAGACACAATTCTCATAGAAATTCAAATCAACATGCTTCAAACCTGGAAAAAAAATTCTTGAGTGAAGAATTTGCATCCCCTTCTCACTCATGTGTCCAAGTCTATGATGTCACAATGCCATATCTTCTTTGTATATTATCCCATGGAGGTTAAACCATTATAAAAATTAGAATACCATTGCATAAATAAAATGTACCAACTGTTATCACTCTCCCCAAATTCCCAAGGTTGACAGTAGGATTGGAGAAAGGTAACCACATACAAAAATTTATGTCAGGTAGCTAGCCCTACCCGGACCAAAGAGGGCTCTCTATATGTCACTTTGTAGTTAAAGGGATGACTGAATATAATGGTTTGGGCTATTTATGATGATCAATAGATTAAGGTTTCTATTTGTTTGGAGTTTTGCTGGATAGGAATGACAGTTAGGAGATTAGGTCTAGGGTTTTGATTTGATTTCAAAGGTGTAGTTGCAGAGGTAAGGGTGAGGCCAGGTAGGTAAGATAATAAGCATTATTAACCTGCCATTGTGTATAGATTTAAATGAGATGGAATCAGAATGAACATTAAACTGAATTCATTCATCAGAAGAGCAAGACAATTTCATGAAAATCTTATGAAAAACAGAGCATGGAAAGCATGTTTTCTGTCAATAAAATGATAATAATTAGCATAAAGAAGCATATATGTGAAATATTATTAACATAACATTCAACATCATGAGTTTACAGAGAAAAACATACGATCAAAGGCATACCACTAGAGTCTCAACACTGTGTCTGCAACATTGTCTTTGATTTCATTAGCAAAAGCTTGTACATTAGCTCCATTGCAAATAACAACTATCCAACCCAAAAATATATTAAAGAGAGTCTACTTATATAAACTATATACTATGACACCTCATCAGGTCGAAATACCATCCAAAATGGATCATAAATGCAAAATATCAGTCATTTCCTAGTTTCTAGGGAGGTTAGAAACCATTCCCTAAATTTTAGCTATAAACTAGGAGAGTTTGTCCCTTACATTAATTACATATTCCATCATGATAAGAAGAAAAAAACAAACCAATAACTATAATGATAACTCATAGACTCGAATTTGTGACCATTTCTGGGCTTGACAAGTGTCTTGAGGAATCCAATGCTAATTTGTGACAATTTCGACTCAAGATTTTAAACAATTTGCGGAAGCATAACAAAATTTTGGAGGAACGTTTGAGGAAATTTTAAGAGTCAAAATCCACATATGAAAAAATGGTCAACTAGCACTGTGTGTCTTGTTTCCAGAACATCTTGAATTTTTCAAAATGACCCACACGAAGGCCTTCAAAAGTTCATTCCCCCAAGGTTACTCCAAAAGCTTAACAGAGTGTTCCAGAAGCGTAACAAATCCCTTTGAGAAGGATTTTGGAGGTCTTCCCAGAGGATTTTGGGGCTGAAAATGGTATGGTTGGAAAGCTTAGGATTTTCGCTACAAAATGGAAGCATTAAGCACTGCAAACCCCTATTCCAAAACCCTAAAAAGTTGATTTGAGGACAACTTGTCCAGAATTGCAGAAAATGAGCTGGAGCAAGTGTATTATTGGCATTTCTCTCAAACCATAACACCTGTGCATAAACTTAAGGAGGTTTTTTTTCTTTGGCATATTATTAACAAAAAATTCTTTCACTTTTGTAAAATTCATCTCCATTACTTTAGAAATTGATTTTGAAGCCAAACTATCCCTGTGTGCAATGTAAACCCTAACAAATTACCATGAAGCTCTAAAAATGATGCCATGGTTCTGAGTTGGCTCAAACCTGGAATGATGACCTCCCTTGTAGCTCTTCTTCTCACTCTCCATATTTTTTATCACTTAAAGGATGAAAACCCTAGTGTTTTGGTGGGATTAGTGAATGAATGGAAATCTGGAAAAACAAAGTGTAGGAAAGCGTGAGTTTGGTGGATGAAATGAAGGGCCTTGAAGCTGAGAAAAATTCTAAAATAAATTGAGTAAGATTTGTTATGTGTTAGCTTCAAGTTGCAGGTGGAATGAGGGAAAATGAGTGTGATGAAGGTGTCAAAATGTCCAAAACACAGGACATTCCCAATTTTGACTGTGAAAATAGCTTGTGCAATAGTAGGGTAAGTTGGTGAGATGAAATGGGGGTGACATGGTTGCGTAAAAATTATGATAAAAATTTAGTGGATAGGGTAGTGTCTTGACTCCACAATGAAGGTTAAATGAAGGAAAATGGATAAGTCTAG
The DNA here is from genome assembly GCA_034641835.2 of Pinus albicaulis. Lineage (NCBI taxonomy): Eukaryota > Viridiplantae > Streptophyta > Pinopsida > Pinales > Pinaceae > Pinus > Pinus albicaulis. Next base: position 721,750,086 of record CM076570.1, on the reverse strand, counting down.
GGTGGTCAAAACCTCAAAACATATTTTGACTGTGGGAAAAAAAACTAGTGAAGAAGTGTTTTTTATTTTTGAGGGCCATGGAGCTTGATAATTTTTTTGATAAAAGTTCAGTGGGTAGGCTGACACCTTAGCTCCACAATTAAAGTGGAATTAGTGAAAATTAAGGGGTATAGGGTATTCAAAACCCTAAAACACAGTCACCTCCCTATGTTGACTATCTTCACTATGTTGAAAAGCTTAGAGTGAGGGTTTGATAGTGTAAAACAGGTTATGAATGGGGCATGGGGGTGTATGAATGTGATAGGTGATGGATTAGGGTTTTAGTTTGAAAAGGTTACAGTTTGTCATAAAATAAACTTTTTATTTATTTATTTATGGATAATAAATCATATGGAGAAGACATTAAAAGACACAAAAATATTAAAATCTTCAATATCTAACCCACAACAGTAGCATGGAAGGTTGCTTACCTTGTATGGAGGCTACAACAAATGATAGATGACAAGCTTTGAAAGTTTTTGGAGAGTTTGAAGCTTGAACATGTTGGAAATTTTCACCTTGCAGAAGCGTAACAACTGAAAATTGTCACCACAGGAGCATAACAACTAACTTATCCTCACCATAGAAATGTAACACACATGTTTTTGTAATACACAGAAGCGTAACACTGGAGTTTTCTTCACCACAGAAATTAGCACAAGTGTTTTTGTAATACATAGAAGCATAACAGTGGTGTTTTTTTCACCACAAAAACGTAACAACGTTGTTTTCTTCACCACAAAAACGTAACAACGTGGTTTTATCTACACCACAGAAACGTAACACCAGTGTTTTTTGAGGGTTGTGAGAGAATTTTGAGAGTATGGAGGGGTAATCAAAGTGGAGAAATGTTTCTCTCACAAAAATGAAAGGGTAACAACGAAAAAAAATAAATTTTTCTTTGCCTTTTATAAGCTTTGATGACCCTTACCTTTTGTCATGACATTTACAATGACTTTTTAACCTTTCTGACTCTTTGTACAACTTGGAAGGTGACTTTTTTATTCTTTTTGAAACTTGGAAAGTGACATGCTTCCCCTTCAAATGACATAAGAAGGCATAATTCTTTGACAATGAATTTTTGCTTTTTCTTTTGCATTCTTTGACACTTGAAATGACGTTTTGGCATTTTAATGAGACATGAAGACATAGTTTGCCTTTTTCTATAAGTCATTGCTACCAAAAATGATGATCTCAAGTACTTGTAAAATAATTTTTTGAAGCATGTCTTGCTTGTCTTGGTTATCAACAATGGTTTCTTTTGTAGCTGCAATGGAAAATTGCACTTCTTGTTCCACAAAAGGATTACCATTGCCGCTTGAAGAAGCAACATTTTTCAAGCTAAGAGTCTTCAGAGATATCTTGTGATTTTATCTCACTCATAGCCTACAAGAATGAATTTCTTTTTCTGCTAACTTGAGCAAGAGAAATAATTTCTAGAGAAAATAGAACATAGTGCTGACTACCAAACACAACAACACTCACATCAAATCCACTACCTACTTTTCCTTGTGGTATACAATGTGTTGTCTTAGATACTGCATGTACCAAATCCAAGTCTGTATCCAACATCTTATCTAAATATATTTCACAAGTTGTACTAGGCAGTTTATCAGCACCAAGATAATGAAGGGACCTGCAACAACAGTTGTTGTCATAGCAGCGGACGAACCCAGACCAATCTTTGACACTTCTAGTGTACATGTCATTTTAGATGACAGATCTGATTTGTCTAGACTATTTGTGTTCGTATTAATTGATGACAAGGTTTGAATTGAAGCTAATGTCCATGTAGTTAAGGGTAATCCCTATGCTACAATTTGTTTGTGGTAGGAGAGACAAAACTTCTCTTTTTCATGAAACAATAAGAATGTTTTTAAAAAACCTTTGAAATTTTCTCATTGCATATGACCCTTTTCAAAACAACATGAGGTGTGTCTAAAAAATAAGAATGAATCCATTGTCTTAGACTGAGACAGTAGGTCAAACTTGACCTCCTTTGAAGCTCATAAAGTCAAGATGACTTTTTTTTACCTTAAATGAAACACTGAGACAAAATTCTTCCTTTTTATGAGACAGTGAGACAGAAATGAGATGCTTTGAACCTTTTTGAAACTTGAACCATATGAAACAAGAGTGGTGGCCTTTGTTTCATCTTCATAATCATGATAAATCCTTCATTGGGGTTTTATGATTAGAATGGAGGGTTGATGCCATATTTTAAATGAAAATTTGAAGATTTTTCAAAGGCATAAATTAACCTAGACAATGACCTATATGAAACGGAGTGACCTAACCCTAGACCTCTTCAGTGATGATGATGGAGACAATGACCTTGAAACTGATTTATGATGGAGATGACCTTGAAAAAAATGGTGGCGATGAATGAAACAAAGGAGAAGCAAACATGATTTAAACCTCTTCAGTGACCAAAATTATTTTCTAAGAACTTGTTCGAAAAAGTAAAAAAATTTGACCTATGACTTTATGGAAAACAACTGAAAGATTTATTTGATCATTGACATACCTAGGCTAACACCAAACTTGTCTCCTTTTGCTATTACTAGGGCTTCTTTAGTGACCTTCTAGGTTTTGTCTATAAAGCTAGTTACACAACCTTCACTTCCCAACTACCCTATTGAATTATTTTTTATTTATATTTGGAATGTGCCTTACCTCCTTTAAAAACCATTGGTTACCATTCTATTGTTTTATAAGCACCTTACCCATTCCAATAATTTTACAAGGTTTATCATCACCCAGGAAAACTTGTCCATAAGTCTCCTTGAACATAGTCTTGGAAATGTTTCATATGGGATGTGGCATGGAATGAAGCCCATAAATCTACCACCTAGGCATCAATAATATTTTCTAATGAAATCATCAAAGCATTTTGCAACAAGTTACATGTTACATTAACTTCATGATTTTTCTCTTGTTATCCATCGCCTTCTTTTCCCTTCTAAGATTTTCATTCTTTCTTTAGGTGTCCTTTCTTCCCACATTTCCAGCACACTATCCCCGATCTAGATTTGGATCTACCTTTCCTTGACTTACTGTGATATCCTATGAACTTTCTTCTCTCTAGTTTCCTTCCCCAAATCTCTCTAGTCAAAGCATTACCTGATGTCTCACTTGAGCTTTTCTGTTATATTTCCTCACTAAGGATAGTACCCACAACATCAAACTTTAAATTACTAGATCTAAAGATAGAATTATTGATATGCATGACTAAGCCATTCCAAATTTCTACCAATGAGCACAAAAAACAACATATCCCTAACTTCATCATCAAAAATTACCCCTACGGAGCTTAACTGTATGGTAACTATATTAAATTAATTTAAATGATCAATAATAGATCCACCATTTGACATCTTCATACTAAATAAACGCTTTCTAAGAAATACCATGTTTGAGGCTGAAGGTTTTTCAAATAGATTGGCCAATACCTTCATTATATCTTCCATTGTCCTTTCCTTTGAAATGTTGAAGACCATCAATGCTGCCAGGAACATTCATATTGTTCCTGAGTTCCTTTTAGTCTAGAATCTCTCATTCAGGTGCAGATGTGAAATTGAGAAACACTTTTAGCTTGTTTTTGACATATAAAATTGTGAAATTTTATGTTTTTTCAAATTCGGCTGCTAGAAACTCATATTTTCTTTGAGAAATTTTCTTTGTAGTAAAAACAATATTTCTAGATAATTTTATTACTTCGTACTCATATTTAAAAAAAATTATGGACATATAGCTGGAGAAATTTGGTGTATATTGAATGCATATACAGGAAAATTTCAGGAAAGTATAATGAGTGATTTCGGTATCCATGGTTTGCAGAGATGGTAATTCATTTTGGGAAAAAAATATATCATCACAATATAAACCTATTGCAATCGAACCTATACTTTTTTGGGTGAATTTTCAAATTCAATCACTATGTTTAATCATTTAATGAAATAGGGTAAGACAAAAAATGGTGGTTTTTCAACAATTTCCGCTATACATCCATTTTCACTTTATTGTGATCATCAATGAGTCTACTAAAAATATTGTTTTGAAGAGGACGCAATGAGGAAGTACCAAGTGAATTTTTAAATGATTTGGTGTTCTATTTTGAAGTTATTGATTTTTCATTTCAGGAATTTTCAAAAGTATGAAAATCTACAGTGACCCAATTTAGTATAAAATTATTAATAAATATCATTTCTTCATAAAAATGAATAAAAATTATACCATTCGAAACTATATTCAAATTTGAATCCAATGGTACAAAAGGTGATAGTTACATCATAAATTTGGCAGGGATTCGACTCCTATGAAGTAGTTATTTCCTAAAAATCGATGATTTTTTTGTAATTTTCGTTGACCAATAACTCTCGTCCAAGAAAATATTTCAGCCGAGAGTTGCGAAAAACTATTCCCTGATGTTTTTTCACAACTTTGATCAACGTTAACTATACATAATTAACAATTTAAAAACTCTCGTTCGAGAAATTTAATAACTCTCAACCAAGAGTTCTAATAAAGAATATGCCCTTGTAAACACTCTCGACCGAGAGTTTGGGAAGAGAATATCTATTTCCCATACTCTAGGACGAGATTTGTATAAACTCTCGAGCAGAGTTTTTCTTTGAAAAAATTCCGGGCCGAAATATTTATAAGCTATCATTTGAGAGTTTGTGCGAAGAATCTTCTCGCTGACCAATGCAATTATTTTATGAACAACAATGACTTTTGATGTACAATTCTTTCGGCCGAGAGGTGTATAAATACTTGGCCAAGAGTTTTGATTGAGACCATAAATTTTGAATTGTAAAGTGTGAAACACCAAGCTCATGTAGTTCATCTTTGGAGAAAAATTCTATTGAATTTAAGTTTTTTTAAATGGGAAAAAGGAGTGTTTTTTTAATTATTATTGAAAGAAAAGGATTTTTTTGTTGTTGTTTTTCTATGAAAATCAAATACTGGTAGTTTTTTCTATGGAAAGCAAAAATAAATTCCTATAAAAAAGGATATATATATATAGTAAGGGTATAAATATTGTCTTTTTGATAAGGGGAAAAAATAGATGTATCTTTACTATATATATATATATATATATATATATATATATATATATACGAAAAATATTTTTTTGTGGGGGAGAATAAGGCTTGTTTTATTGTTTTTCTATGGAAATTAAATTTCAATATTTTTCAATGAAAATATATATTTTAAATGTTTTTTTTTCTAAAGGAGAAGATATATAGAAATTTATTTTATATTAAATTATGAACCATCATAAAAAAAATATGCTTTGATATAGTTGAATTTGTCTTGAATCATTTGTAGTATTAAAATCTTGAACTAACTTGTATTGTTTAGGAATTAGATTTTAGATTTCTAAAATTAAGAACATGGGGAACGAAAAAAAAAATTGTAAAAAAAAGTATGGTCACATTAGAATTGAATTAAAGGAAAAATGAGAAAGTAAAATAAAAGAGGGGAGCACTAAGGGAAAATAGAGAGACCGAAAATAATGTGGATATATAAAATAGAGAGCCTGAAGGAGAAGTGCAAGAACCAACTAGAGATCTTAGAGAAGATGCGAGGGTACAAAATAGGGAGTTTGACAGAAATGTGGATTTACATGGAAATGATGAGGAAAATATAGATGTAGAGGAACTTGTCAACGAGAATACCGATACAACTAGTGAGTCAATTAATGTTTTAAATTTTGAATAAGTTGTATATTTATATTAAATTATATTTCAAAGTCATCATCATGATCTATTTTAATAAAGTTCAATGTTCATACATGTCAAGTACAAAATATAATAAATTTATATATTTTTTATGCAGGGACAACATCCAACCCACAACAAGATCCTACCACATCTAGAAAAACATAGAAATAAATTGGAAGATACAAGAACATTGTCTTTGATGAATATTTTTTTGGATAATTTGGATCCAACTACAAAGGAATAAATTGGTCCATCAATGAAAGAACGAACAATTCAAAATAAACTTAACAAGTGATAAAAATGTTTTTTCAAGGTAAATATATCATAGCACAAGCTTAAATTCTACGTAGACTTTTCAAACACAAATATTTAAGAGATGTAGTTCAATTACTGGGCATTAGAGATTCCAAAGAGGTTTGGGTAAATAATTTGTTATAAAAAATTATGACATCAACCCTTGACACACTTGCAAAAAATCGATCTCGAGATGGAAAAATTTCTCGTAGATCATTGTTAACAGGTATTGCTGAAAAAGAAACTGCATCACATTGGTTGTTGTCAATGGCAGCAAGAATATACAAAACACCAAGAAAAAGTCTATGGAGGCATAAAAAAATTAGGATTCAAGTATATGAGAATGAAGAGCTTACATGTTGGGATAATATATGTAGGCAATCCTATCAAGATAGACTTGTAGATAATGTGAGGGACAAGGTGACAGAGTTTTGGAATTCAAATTCTCGTGTGTTACCAAATGAAAAGGATCTTATGATTTAAAGAAAAATTGGATATAGCGGATGGGAAGAAAATCTCTCTGAAAGGAGTGCTTAGAGAGGCACAATCCCCTGTGATGGTTACCAAATGATTTTTTTATCATTCAATTGTAAAGGGTTTTCTAGCGCCTTTTAGAAGGTAGCACTGAAATATCTATTTAGAAACTCGTCTCCTGATGTAATTATGCTTCAAGAAACCTTGGGTAATGGAGATATTGTCATGGAATCACTCTGTAAAATGATGCCGGGTTGGTCATTTATGGCCTCTGATGCAAAGGGAATATCTAGGGGATTATCTATGGGTTTTAAAGACAACCGTCTCAGGTTGTTAAACTCTTGGAGTTCAGATATTGTTATGGGGGCTAAGGTATATTCCTCAAAACTTTGTATAGACTTATCTCTTATCAACATCTATGGCCCATGACATGATAGGGTCTCTTTTTGTAACTCTCTCCTATCAAAATATTTTATGAATGTCCTGAATTTGGTGGTGGTAGGGGACTTTAATTTATCTTTGGGTTTGTCTGAAACTTGGGGGCCACAAGCAGAAGTTGATCCTCTAGTAGATTTCTTCATGAACAATTTGATGGCATGTAAGCTTATTGATATTAACTTAATAAAAAACAGGCCTACTTGGAGGTATAGGTGCTCAGATGAGGTCAAGGTGGAAAATAGGTTGGATCGTTTCCTAATGAATGAAGACCTTATTAACAAAATTTCACTATTTAGGAAATGGGTATGGATGGGAGGAGACTTAGACCATTTCCCTATTATCCTGGAGTTGAAGGGGACCAGTATGAAGCTTGGACCTCCCTTCAAATTCAATCCAGCATGGCTTAAAGAAATCAATTTTAATAAGTTGTTCAAGGCCACATGGGTTCCTTTAGCCCTTGACAAGAATCATTCCTTTGCACATCAATTTACGGAAAATCTCAAAAGAATGAAACAATCGACTATTCTATGGGAAAAAGAAAAAAGGATAAGGGAAGATTCATAACTAAAAATCATAGACGAATCACTAGAAAAATTGGAATCTCTAGAAGGCGATGGATATGAGACAGAAGAAACAAAGGATAAGATAAAGAAGGTGGAAACCTCAAAAAGGAAGATCCTGGAAGACAAAGAAGATCAATAGAGACTCAAAAGTAGTGCCATTTGGCTAGCCTAAGGGGACAAAAACTCAATTTTTTTTCAAAAGTATGCAAGAGGTAGAAAGAATATAAACACTATATGGGAAATTCAAAAAGAAGACGGAAGCACAAAAAAAAATTATGAGCTAGCATATCTATGGAGAGACCACTTCAAAAAACTTTTTAGAGCTTCAGAACAAGCAACGATAAAAAATTTTATTCAGGTTGCACAACTTTTCCCTAGATATGTGGAGGAGAAAGAAAATGAACTGCATATGGCACCAGTCACAAAAGGAGAAGTTGAAGGATATATAAAATCAATGCAGAAAGACAAGAGTCTGGGACTAGATGGATGGACGATGGAATTCTTCTAACATTTTTTTTGAGAGTTTTGGGGACAAGTTTACCTGGGTGGTGGAGGAATCCAGATTAAAATTTTAGGTTTATGATCCTTTCAACTCGATGTTTATGGCTCTAATTCAAAAAAATTATGATCCAAAAACTTTTGAGGAATTCAAACCAATCTCTCTCTATAATTGTCTCCACAAAATAATTGTAAAGGTCATAGTTGTCCGGTTAAAATCAATTCTCCCCAAAAATGTTTCCAGGGAAAAATTTAGTTTTCTAGACAGAAGAAAAATCCATGAAGCCATAGGTGTCTCTTAGGAATCTATGCACGGTATCAAAAAGAGAAAAAGAAAAGGATTGATAGTAAAAATAGGCCTATCAAAGGAATATGACATAATAAGTTGGATCTACCTATGCCCCTTGCTTACTCATCTGGGATTTGGCATTAGTTTTATCAATTGGGTTATGGGATGCATCACAAATGTAAGTTTAGAGGTCTTATTTAATGGAGCATCATCTCCCGTTTTCCACAGCCATAGAGGGCTCAGAAAAGGGTGCCCCTTTTCACCCCTCCTCATTTTATTGGAGGTCGAAGGACTGAGCTAGATGATTCTCTCAACTAAACGTGGGGGAGATCTAAAAGAGATTGAAGTAGCCACAAATATTTGTGTAACACACCTTCTATTTGTAGATGATATTCTCCTCTTTAGTGGTAGATATAGAGGTGATATTCATCAGCTGAAATTCTCCCTTGACTTGTTCCTAAAATCTATAGGTATGTGCATAAATGAACAAAAGTCTTCTCTAGTTCATGAAGGTTTCTCCTTGGCAGAAATTAATAGAATTTATAATATCCTCCCCTTTGATATTAAGCCTATGAAGAACAATTTTAAATACTTGGGTTTCCATGTCAAGCTGAATTCATTAAAAAAAAACAAGATTGGATGTGGTTGTTGGCAAAAATGGAAAATCGAATACAAAACTGCAGTTATAAATGACTCTCGAGGGCTGGAAGACTAGTATTGATAAAATATGTTCTAATTGAAATTATAGTCTATTGGCTTACGCTCACCTAGGTCCCCAAAGGAACCCTAGCCCAGATCAAGAAACTATGTGGTCATCTTTTATGGGCTGGAGCAAAGGAGGAAGTAGTCCTCCCATAGGTAGCATGGGATAAGATATCTCTCCCAAAAGTATGGGGAGGATGGGGAATAAAAAATTTCCCTTTATTTGAAAAATCTCTTGCAGAAAAGTCAGGGAGGCGTATCTTATCGATGGATAACCTCTGGACTATTGTAGTTAAAAGAAAATATATTGATCCCATTCCTATTGAGGAATGGATGCATAGTTTAGACAAAAAAATTTAAAATGCATCTATCATCTGGAAAGCCACAGTGGAATCCATCAGGATAATAGAAGACAGACTCGCGTGGCACATAGGGAATGGGGAGAAGGTCAAAATAGGTATGGATATATGGGTGGGATGCAATGAAGGATATGATCTTCCAAGGGGTTTCACTGATTTTCTCAATAATCAAGGAATTATTTTCTTGAATCAGGTGGCAGATGTCGAAGCTTCCTCAATTTGGAACCAGGGTTGGAAATATGCCAAATACCTTCACTTAGAACCTCAATGGGGAGCTAAGTGGGAGAACTACACCAGAGAATTGCAACGAACCCAAGTCGGAAAAGGGATCAATGAGATGACCTTAGATGGGTCCATGCGCCTTCAGGAAAATACTCCCATAAATTTGGATACCTTTATTGAATGGACAGAAGGGTACAAGGGGTGCAGGTATGGTGGTGGAAATCACTATGGAAATTGAAATTCCCTACAAATTCAAAACTTTTTTTCTAGTGCATCCTCAGAAATAAGGTGCCAACATGGGATAACCTCAAAAAAGGAAACAAACATGGTTTGGGTTGGTGTATGTTATGCAAAAACTCTGAAGAATCAGTAAATCACATGTTCATAAGTTTCCCATTCAAGTTAAAATTTTGGAAGGCCACCCTGAGTCTATTGGGACTTTTTCTGAACTGGAGAGGTGCAAACATTGCTGAGGCTTGGAAAATTTGTGGAACTCAATGCAAGATGAAAATTTTAGAAACATCTCACTAATAATCACTTGGGGAATATCGTTGGAAAGAAACAAAGGAATTTTCTGTGGCACGCCTTTGTCTCCCTCCCTTATAGCTATTGAGTGTGATGTTATCTTCTCTCTACTTCCAACCTCATCAAAAAACCTGTCTTCTCGAATAATTAGAGAAGAAAAAATAAACCCACAAATTTCATGGGATCATTTTGATGGAGCATATGATTCTCAGAACAATACCAAGGTGGGTGTGGTCATGCACATCAATAATCAAAGGAACTTAAAAGCTTTGGTTGGCCTTGGAACTGGAACAAACAACTATGCAGAACTCCTCTCTTTGAAATTATTATTATCTTGGATCCGGGAAATCGGAATTCATACAATACAATTTTATGGTGATTCCTTAAATGTCATAAATTGGTTCAATGAAGTACAGAGATGTCAAAATCACACTTTTCTTCCTCTCATTGAAGAAATTTTACATATAAAACAGGGTTTTGACTACATTTCTATTTTCCACATATAGAGGGAATGAAACTCTGAGGCAGACATCCTTTCTAAGGAGGGTATCAACATGTTTTGGGAAGATGGAATATAAGAGAGACTAAAGAAGGAAGGGTTTGGGGAGCAGATCAGCAACCATTCATCAGATGATGTTCTTTTTCCTATGCATGCTTATCCTATACCATACAAACTATTTACTTTTTTATTTAGTTTTATTGATGTAGGATTATCAGTGTTTATCTCTACAGTTGTAATTTTTATCCTGCTGATACAACTTGTTTATTTTTTTGGACACTATATGCTATAGTTCTTAATTTTTTAACAATAATTTATGTGGGTTGTTTTCTCCTGTATATGGAGAGGCCTAATTTTTTTTTCTTTCATAATTCTAAGTACTATATATGCTCATTGCTAATGTATTAGTCCACTAAGTCACTCTGTGTTTTTTCTTTATGATTACATAGAAACAGTAATGCTTCAGGCATCTACAGATGTAACCTTTTATTCTCATAATAAAAAGCTCAATTTTTCTGCGGAAAAAAAAAAAATTGATGTTGTGCAACATCGTATATCTATAGGGAATTATGAAGATCATCCCAAAAAAATAATAGATGTCAATCAAGTGGATTTATTTTAGAATTTAATGGAGAGTAACATTGATGTGAATATTTCCCTTACCACATTTGTGAAGCTTGAACCATGGTATGACAATCCTGTGACCGTTTGTGACACATGTTGTTGTTGATAACATGTAGAATTCCAATTATATTATGAGACATTTCTAAATTTGGTCTAAATTATTGGTACAATGATCCCCCTCCTTCTAGTGTTCATGAATTTTTATCTAATATATTATGTGGTTGAGAAAATGACCAATTATTTTATAAGAAAGAATATGTTGGTGGAAGAAAAGCGTGAGTGTTCTCATTTGGAACTCTTTGATTCTAAGTATCCTATTGATCTGAATGATTCACAATTTCCATATGTCACTGTGATGTGGAGAAGATCATATGAATATATTACATACATTTTCGTTGTAGATTCAGCGTTAACATAAAGAAATATTAATTTACTTGAAGATGACATTTATGTGACATATTTTATGGATAAGCCTAGGGAGAAGATATATAAGTATATTAAGCTCTCACATACAACAAAATGGCAGGACTTACAATTCAAACAATCACGTGATGTGTTCCCAAAGGGAACAATATTTTTCGTTGTTGATTTTTCTGAGAATTACACATTCGCTCCACAAATGGAAATACAAAGTGAGTATTTTCATTGTGATATCGATGGTTCTGATAGTAATGAACATAAGCGTGAAGTGATTAAAGAGTATCATTTCTACATCAATGATGATCATACACATGATACATATTGTGTTCAACATTTTTTTGATATTCTTTATAAGCATTTAAAGGAATGAAAGATCACTTTTAAAAAAAATTGGGTATGGTCATATGATTGTGTTGGTCAATTTAAATCATCACGATCATTCCTCATGTTGGCTCGCCTTCATAAAAAAATTGGCATTCGTCATACATGGAATTTATTTGAGATGGGCCATGGAAAATGAGAGCATGATGGTGTGGAAATGCATAAAATGTGCACTAGGAGGCATCAATTAAATTGAGAGGCTTCCCAACTTGTAGATTCTAATGATGTTGTTAACTGGTGTAATCAAAATTTAAGCCATGTATTGCATCCAAGGATGGATCATGTGCATAGGTATGTGTGTGTGTGTGTGTGTGCATATATATATATATATATATATATATAGAGAGAGAGAGAGAGAGAGAGAGAGAGAGCTATAATATATGTACATATGTGTGTTACATGTGTTTTTTTTATCGAAATAATATATTTAAAAATCACTAAAGTTCACTTACATGAGATTCATTGTTAAGCAGGTAATTTTGGAATATTTTATCCGAGGTGATGTTTTTTTTTTCTAAGTAAATCTAAATCTATTATGTAAACATATGGTACATAGTGTTCATGGCCTTCAAGAGGCATACTGTCAGCAGAATAATAAAAAATTGAGCCGCCCTTAGGGGAAACCAGCCCGATAATTGTTTGAGAGTTGCCTCTTCCGAGGAAACCAGCTTTAACACATGAAAACCAAACAAAAAAACTGAGCCGCCCATGAGGAGAAACCGACTCATTCTGAGTTCTTGCCCTTTCTCGATAAAGAAAGTTAACGGTGACATACCAAGACCTGTTGGAGTTAGAGACAGCAAAAAAATCATAGAGATCGAACAAAATTACTTGTGCATGGAGCGCATCTAGAGACCATAGTCGCCTGAAGGCGATTCTTCTTCGATTCGGCACCATCCCATTTCTTCATCATTGTGGCTCGGTCCGCTTTGAGCAGCAGTAGCGCCAGCATCGCGAATTCCAACTTGGATCCCTTCGGCCTGAGGAATACTGGAGCTGCACTCCCCACCTTTGCGGGAAGCATCAAAACCTGCGTGCATGGTGGCATGCAAAGCAGAAGGGGGCGCAGGAAAATTGACTGTGTGAGCAGCAGGAGGGGGTGCAGGAGCTATCTCGGAGATTTCTTTGAAAGAGACGGTGACGGTAGTAATGATCATGGGTCTGTCGGAATTTCTCTAGAAGTGGAAGATAGCGGTGGATGGGTTCTGGAGGGGAGCAGAGGGCGCGGGACAGGACTCAGCAGAAGGTCTAGGGACGGAAGAGCGACGCCTGGGTGGGGAGGGGGCAGTACGCCTGCGCTCATGGCCATGCTGGATTCTCGCGCGAGTAGGCTGCTCAAAGAAATCTCCGGAGGAGGACGACGTCGGCTGGCGGAGGGGCCATGCGTGCTACCTCGTCGGCATCTCAGCCTATGCCTGAGCCTAGGCATGGTATCACAGAGGTCAGAAGGGAGAACAGTAGAGGAGCGAGGTAGCAGGGTGGGATAAGGAGCAAAGAACTCAAACGAGGTAGCAGAAAGTTGGGGGCAATGAGGACTATGAAAGAAGTGAAAACCAGGTAGAAAGTCAATGCAACAGCCTATCTGGCAGCGCCTGCCCACCTAAGAGCGGAAACTAGGCGAATTTGCTTCCTGGGAGCATCTGTAACTAAGTGGCCGAAGCTGCATCGGCATGGAGCGCAGAAGGTTGTTGCAGAGATGCGTTAAGAGTAGGCGGGAGAGGGAAATGAAGAGCTGAGTGAAAATGGAGGTCGAGCAAGACGGGTACATGTTGAGAGGCTTGCCGCCTCGACCTGCCCACCGGCGTAAATGCTGCGTAGGGTGGTGGATTGGCTCAAGGTTCGCTGCAGTGGGTAATAAATTCTGCCTGCGGGAGGCCATGTGGTTAAGCCACGCGCCGTCCCGCGACCTCCCTTCAGTCCTATCGACCTTAATCACCCGCAGGCGGGGTATCCGAGGTGATGTTGATAGATCGAAGCCATATAATTGTCAACCAATCCATGGAACAAGAGGTTTTCACTCCATTATAAGTAATAAAATGATAAATATATTCTCAATTAAAAAAAGACTCACTCTTGCTTTTGTCCTGCATGTATTGATGACATGGACTCCACCATTGAGTGTGTAAACCACAATAACAAATATTTCAAACCATGGATACACGAAGAACTGATATAATGCCCCCACTTCTAAAGTTTAATAATGAGGATATGGACAATGAAGTGGTGGTTATTGACAAATATTTTGATTTTCTTTATTATATGGTTAGAGAAGGTGATGTATTTTTTATCATTGCACCAGAAGATACTCTAGAGAAAGTGCATTATTATGTATTGCACTAAATCGAAAATCACATTGTTACGAGAGTATAAAGATCCTTCGAACTATACATACCTAGTTGGTTCAACGGTGTTATTGGGGAATTTCTTTTAAGAAGTAAAGAAATGTAAATACCACACTATTTTTCAATACTACCAATTAGATGTTATATGCTCCCATTATAGTAATTTGGTCATAGAAAATTGGTTGCAGTCAAAAGAAGTGAAAAGTAGAAAAAATCTACGACGATGGAAATTATCGATAAAATATCATGATACCATTCTTGAAATTTTTCCGCTAAAACATTTCATGTGGATGGAACACATGAAATGATATTAAATGTAGTTTTTTCCTATATAGTTACAATATTATAGCATAATTTTATAACTTATGTATTATGTTGTCTTGAATTTAAGGAAACAAATTGTACATTTTTTATTTTTTTTCTTTATATATATATATATAGAGAGAGAGAGAGAGAGAGAGAGAGAGATGGTTAATTAAGCTTTGTTAGATTATATTTCTTATTATATTGTTGTATTATTATTATTATGTTATATATATTGTTAAATTGTTATATGTTATATTTCTTATATGAAATAGGTGTTAAATGTTATGTATTTCTGGTTATGTTATGTCATATATTCTTCTGTAATATATATTGTTTTTCTATTGATCTATTGTTACATTATTGTTATGGTTAAATATATTGTTATATACTGGTGTGTTTTTTAATGTTCCAATCTTGCCATTAGAACTATATGGCTTTTCACTTTTATGTTATATGCTATTGTTATGTTGTATATTTATTATATTTTTATATATTAAATTGTATATTTATTGTATTTTTATGTTATATATTATTGTTATGTCATGAATTATATATTGTTATGTTATGCTGCATGCTATATTGAACTACGTAAAATTGTCATATCATTGTTGTTATGTTATGTTATATATAGTATTATCCAATATATATTGGTATGTTAATGAAATATTATTATGTTATATTGTTATATTATTGTTAGTATTATGCATTGTTATGTTGTTTAATAAACTATTAGAAAATTCCAACATTTCCATTAGAAATATATGGCTTTTAGCTTTATAAAAGTGGCTAATATACTTAAGGAATCATATTTATAATCAATCTAATTGTTAATTACCATTCAAACTTAATTCTAACTAATTCACATTTAAAATTGTTTATTGCAAGATGGTAATTAAATTTTAAATTAATATATATAGAAAATTATATTTGTTGATAAATGCATTCCATAATAAAATAAAAAATTCCTCCAAACATTTTGAATTTTATGCTTAATGGTTCAATTCATTGACATCAAGAAAAAACTAAATCTTGAATATAATACAATGTTATTCAAAAAAATAAGCCACAAAATTATTCAAAAAAATAACCATAAACATAGTTAATGCATGTCCAAAGACGGAACTATATGAATTCAAAACTGTCCAACAATCCATTCTTTCAAAAATGTCCACACATGATACTAAACATATATGTAATGGAACCGTTGGACCAAAACTAGAAAATAATGGCACCTCATGTCCAACGTGCATAATAGTACCTTGTACCCAAATTAATACATGCTAGCCAAGAAACATAATGAATTGATTATAAATGCATATGTTGTCTACATACGAATATAAAAAACATATTAGTTTTAGGTGTAAGGCACAATGTTTTTGCCTGCATACGAATATAAAAAACCATAAAAGCATATGATTCCTGCATAAAAATATAAAAAATCATATTAATACTACTCCAAGCTACATCGTAAACAATAATAAGAAATAAAATATAATGTAAGGAGTGGGGATGTTTATGTAGTTTTGAATTCAAATTTATTTTTGGCTAGGAAACATGTATTCCATTGTAACCACCAGAGCCAACAACCACCATTGTTTGAGGCAAGCACTAGAATCACACCCTGGAGGTTGGATACAAATGTGTTAAAATAAATCCTCATATACAAAAAAATAACATATTCAATCACAGATATAAGAAAATGAGTACAAGAAATTCCAACTCAAGATCTGAAAGAGTAGTGAAATATCTAGAATCCATTTAGATCAAATTTTTATTTACAAGTAAATTTCAAAAAAGGCACAACTCTTAAGTTCATGTATTGTCCCTCTCCATGGTACTGCAATGGAAACAAAGTGTTTGATATACCTCTTCCACCATATTTCTTCCTCTTGTTGAGGGATGTTTTGTCAACAGATTTTACAACTTGTTAAATATCAGTCATACAAGCATCATTAACATATATGTGGAAGTATTTCACATTTTTTATGAGGGTCATACTTACTGTCATTACAACTAGACTTAAACTCAATACAGTTACCACTGCAGACTTGATGTCTGGGAAAGGATAATCACCAATACTACAAAATGTGTTAAGAGTATAGGTAGATTTAGTACGATTGTATGTCATGTGGTGAATTAACATGCAAAACACGTCATTAAAAATTCACACAGGGTAGCACATTAATATAATGTGAGCAGGTGACAATTTTGAGCTACCCACTATAACCCCTTGAATACATTGTATAGTATATCGCTTTAGATGAATCTTCCTTTATTTTGTATGTAAGAATGTTAAATACTTGTGAAACCACCATTCCAAAATGGTAAACCTCACAACCTAATGAGCATTTAATACTATAACTTGAAGTGAGGAACCTAAAAGTCCTCCATTCAATATCACCTATGGGTACTACTTCACAGGAGGTATGTAAATGTAATTATTGACCCAAAACGATGCCTTGTAAGATTTAACACTAGGATCATAGATGTCAACCTATGTTAAGGTTAATAATGGCATATGACCATAATGTGAAACAATACCAGATAACACAAGTAGGTGACCAACTATCCATGACATCATATATATATATATATTAGTCTATGCTGACTACGAGTAGGTGACAATAAAACCCCCAAACAATTGCATAAAAAAATATTGTCTTGCTTATGTTTTTCTATGTGTAGTTATCTTCCTTCCATCCAACCCCTTCACATTTAGAAATAAGCTTCAAAAACCATGAAAAAAATGATAGTAGGAGCATTGAAAAGGAATGGTTAACTCGATTTGAAAACAAAAAGTCACACCTGAGAAAGGAGCAAGGTAATAGGAGAAGGGTAGAGTGCATTCAAGGGGAAGAATAGAATATTGTTGAAGTGTCTAGAAAGCAAAATAGATTGTACATTGTTGTAGCAATATTTTCCATGCACATGCCATACATCTTCGTTTTGTGGGCCATACTTCATATTTTGTGATTTCTTGAGTGTATTCAATGATCGGATAATAGGAAGAGAAATATGTTGTTTAGAACAAGAATAAAAGATCGTGCCATATTGTTCTACCATACTATGTAGCTTTTTCCTTTCTTGCACAGGACCTACACTTCATATCTAGGAGATTTGATAATTTTATAGTTTTTGGTTAAAAGCAAGTTGCAAATATCGCCTTGTAAGTTTTGATCAAAGAAATGAAAAGTTGATTCAAAGGAGAAATCCCCATGTATGTTTTATTTATTTTATTGTTCATTTTTCAAATAGTGTATAAAATTAATTGTTTTATACTGAATCCAATTTTGTTTTTGAGTTATATAATAAAAAAACATTAGGGTGAAATTCACCTAGGGCTGGAAATTTTAAAACTATTGTTTTTATGCTCATTTTCTAACAACATTGAAAGTTTAAACTTAATCAGTTATTCAGAAAAAATATGTACTCAATTTTAGCATCAAACAAAGAGAATTTTCATATCATAAGTTTCACTACAAACACAAGTCCCATGTGACCACAAAAAAAAACTCCATTTCCAAATTGGTGGCATTCTTATGTCACCAAGTTTTATCTCATCCTATAATTAGTATCTAATATTTATTTCAGGATCAAGAGTTTTATCACCATGGCCAACCCCAACTTAGAAGTACTTGTTTTCGAGGCAACCAAAAGTCAAATTTTCCTACATGCCTATATTAATGCTATATGATTTCTCATTGATACAACAAGAATATTTTCTTTTACCACTCTCTACAAGGACTTGATCTACATTAGTGTTTGTACATAGCACCTCATCCAACTAACTTCACCATAGATGATGCTAAATTTTTCCAAGTACTTTAGTGTTTCATTTTCACTCATAAAAATTATAGTATCCCAAAACCTCTATTTATGCTTGGCCACCAATTTTATCGTGTCGCATTAGAACAAAAACTTCATTCAAGTTTTACCTCCATAACTAGCTTGAAATCTCGATAAACATTGCCTCCAACACAATGCATGATATGGCATGTTGGATTATATTTGTCTAGCATAATCCCTCTTTTCTTAACAAATTTTAACCTTCAACAATAATTCCTACTCACATTCACCTTGAATTGGTTGCTAGCATTAGATTCTTAAGAACAAAGCCCCTCTCAATACCTAGTTGAATTATTACCACCTACTAGTGTAGACAGCATGTCATACCATTTTAATTTCAACTATCACCAATGTTCACTATGAGAATCACTCTTGGAAACCAAGTTTCCTTATTTCATCTTTATAGAGTAACAACAATTCAAAATCCATCACGGGCATGTAGAGTTAACTACACTCAACTCCTAGCCTAATGTGAAGAGTAACTACACCCTTCTTCAAACCATACATGCAAATTAATTTCCTTGGCTACCAACCGATTCATGTAAATTAATCATGCTCAGGTTCCTACCCTAACATGCAGAGTAACCCACTCAATTTCCAATACATACATGTAAAGTAATCACACATGAATTCCAATCCACACATGAAAAACAATTGTTCTCATCATTCAACTAACACATGCAAGAGCATCTTCATCCAACTTCAAAAATGCATACACACTAGATTGACCACAAACATCCCATAGAAACCATTCATAGACCTTATCATGCACCATTTCAATGGTCTAATTAAAAACCCCATATTCCACACATAGCAGTGGAATCTCCTCCATATTTTTCCATATCATTCAGTGACCCAAAATCAATGGCCACATCAACATGCATGCATGGCATACAATTGTCATTTCTTCAAGTTCTTTTTTGTGTGTTATTGACTACACTAGGCCAAGGGAATCATCCATAATATGTATTTCCCTGGAAAATTATGGGCCTGAGTTGGCATCCATACCTTCTCGAGAGCATATTTTTGTGTTGTTGAGACTCACTTCTATTTTTTTTATCCATATTTTATATATATTTCTTATATTGTGGAATTTGCAGATATTGTGTGTTGCTTCAGAATATATAGTTGTTGCATTCCTTCTCTTTTGCTAAATTTTGAAACAACAATTATTGAAAACTTTCCGAACTAAACTTGTTGAATTTATTGTCATAGACCAAGATATATTTTCTATGTTAATAAAGAATAAATAATATTTCAAAAATACACTCTTAACGATGGTATCAGAGCATTTCCTTGGCCTCATGACTAGACACCAGCAAAAGACAAAATTATTCTAGATGCAGATAAGCTATAAGAGGATAGGTCAACCATTTATCATGTGTCATTGACAAATACCCAACCTTATGGGAATATTATAATAAGAATATCTTGAAGAAAATTTACTATAATATGTTCAACTACAAGAAGGAGCTAAGAGAATGTGGGTAACAAGGTGGTTGTTGTTGTTATTTTTATAACACTCAATTACTTAAATGAAACATATTCTAAAATTTCATGTGGATAAGCAATTTTCGTACTACCATCCATTCTAGAAATCAATTTTCATTCAAAACCCAACCAGATATTATAAAAAAATGTCTTTTGTCATGCTTTCACACAAAATGACCTTGAAATACTACACATAGCATTGAGGATACTTTCTTAAACACATAAACTATTGGGATGCTCCGAAATTCAAAATATAAGCACGATTTACATTTCATTGATATGATATACAATTAAATATGATGTTCTGACCAGACTCCCAATGACATTTCATATTCCACAACATAACCCTAATGTATTAGGTGTCTAGAAGAATCAACTAAGAGCTTCAAATAATCAAACTAGATAGCTTAAAAGTCTTAAAATTGGACCTAATTAGTCTCTCTTATTACCCAAATCTACAAGTACCATTGTAATTCAAAGCCCTGTAACTTTAAGAAACTTTAAGACATTTTTTAGCACAAACAAACAACATTTGATTAATTGTGTTTAGTTCTCTTGCTTTTCATACTTTTCTTTGTATATTTTTAATGGAATAAATACTAAAAAATGCATCAATTACACATGCTTGTCCCACATTTCCGTATATGTCCCTATTTCCTAGTGCAAAAACAATGTCAAATGTTACCAAGATCTAAAATTTAAAATGCATGGTAGCACATTGTCCAGAGTGTTGATAATTTGTACATGAAAGATAAAGTTGCTTCCTGAGAAGTACAA
Organism: Pinus albicaulis; assembly: GCA_034641835.2. Lineage (NCBI taxonomy): Eukaryota > Viridiplantae > Streptophyta > Pinopsida > Pinales > Pinaceae > Pinus > Pinus albicaulis. Next base: position 721,729,268 of record CM076570.1, on the reverse strand, counting down.
ATCTTGGTTTCTATATTAAAATAGTCATATGTATCTATGATGCCTACGGAGGGGACATTGAAGTTAGTAAAAGTGACTTACATGCAAAATTGTATATCAAGATAGAGAAATTAAGGTTACACTTCACTTGTTCTTCTTTTTCATGCCTACTATTTCAAATTTTGATATCAAGGTCTTCCACTTTCACTTTTTTATCTATTTCCTCTTTATTTCTAAAAGCTTTAAGTGATTTCATATACAAATAGTGAAACACTAATGCCTCCTATACAAAGGTGAAAGATGAAGTAAATTGTATGGTCAATAATGTGATCATTTGTTTATGGTGAACAAATAAGCGGGCAAGCATAGATACCACTTTATGGGTTTAGTAATTGAATTAATTAAATTCTTAAACACTTGAAGAGACACACGAATGGTATGTAAAACACAACCATTTAACCAAGCACTGGAAGAAGTTTCAAATAATATTCGATCTCCATCTACCTTCTACATACAAAGTGTCAGAGACAACCAATGCAGTATTTTCAATGTTTAAGTGAGGGATGGAAATGAATTATTATCACTACGGGGTTAGATATAAATCATTTATAAAATTAAAATGTAGTTAACAACAAAATAAATTCATTTAATAAGGGATATAGATCCCATCTGCAAGCAAAGAAAATCTACGAAACATTACAATAATTGACTGGATAAATGAAAGAGGAAGAGTCGGGTCCTGACACTAACTTTGTGTCAAACGACATAGAAGAGGATCAAAATGAACACATTCTATGTTGTCTCAATTAAAATTTGGCTATTCTTATATTCATTAAAATCTATATTCACATATACTTATTAAATTCGTTAACAACCTATGTTTGAATATTACCTATCTGGGATAAATGTTACATTGTGACAAATTTTCTCTGCAAATATTTGGATGAGGAAAAATTTGCGAGAGATGTCATTTTCTTCTATCATCCTAAGAACAGGCTTTGTTCTTGTGAAAACTAATGGTGATGATAAGCAAGACACATATTTTCTCACTTTGGAAAATCATACCATTTATGCTTTGGAGATTCTTGTTGTATTAGAGTCAGCAATAGTTTCATGACACGTTCCTATTTTCCAAATTCTAAAAAATGAAACTATTAGGAAATTAGATGTATTCAACATATGGAAAAACTAATAGCAACCTTTGGCACTAAAAAAAATGTCAACATAGTGATGATTTTGAGGAACAACAACATGACAGTGGTAACCAACTTGGTTATTAAAGAGCAAGTTGTCAAGGTACATTATATATAAGTTGCAATCAAAACCTCAATTTCAAAGGGTATTGGATTAATGTAAACCTAGAAAATGTAGAGGTTTTGTTACAAGCCTTGTAACTATGATATGCACAACTGGAAAATTATGAAAAGAGTCTTGGATTCATACTTTATTTTCTAACTATAAACTTTGGTCAGTGGCTATTGTACTTCAATTAACTTGCTTATTGGGTACTTGGGTCAGAAGTTAATTACATATTGATGAAAATTATTTAAAAACATTCAATCAGGTTTGGAAGGCAATGAGTAATAGTTGTAGCCTTTGAAGATATCTCTACTCAGTCTTGAAATGGTTATATTGCACCCTGGAGCCATTCATTTGGGAGAATATAATGAAGCAATGCTATCTTAATCACCAATGGTCGGACAAAGTGGAGTTCTAGGCCTTGGGGCTAGTACAATTTTAACATCGTTCAAAACAAATGCATCTATGTTGGGATTTTAATGACCTATGATAGAAGTTATCATTTATTGACTTGGAAGATATAAAATGGGATTAAGACCTTGTTCATAGGGGGGATTTTTCACATGCAGAATTCCATTATATAAAGGTATATTATACACAAGTTTATGATAGATTTTGTAGTAGGGATATAACTAGGACATAGTGGGTGTTATAGAAATATTACAATAGGATATTTACAATGACCTTGTCCACTATGAATTATAATGAGGAGAAGGAGAAATAACATTCATGGAGCGACATGAACAACTTATTACGACATGAGATTTATGATGACCTTGTCCACTATGAAGTATAATGAGGATAAGGAGAAATATCATTCATGGATCGGCATGAAAAAATAGAGGTAAAGGGAAGAGTGCATTCAAGGGGAAGAAGATCATATCACTAAAGTGACTAGTAAGCACAATAGAGTGTACACCCTTGTAGCAATACTTTCCATGCACAAGCCATATATCTATCATGTCTATTTATTTGAAGCACTTATTTATTTCTTATAGACGCCTAATGATCCACGAAAAGTAATTAATATGAAATATATGAAATATGGACTTTGTTTCAATTAAAATAATAGAAAAATAGTCTAGCATTTTAGCGCAAGCAAGATCTTTGAGGATGTGATACATACATCATATATGGAATATATTAGTTTTTCAAAAGTCATTACAAATTCCACTCTTAAAGGCCATTAAATGTTGTAAATTTCAAGTCTCGTTGCATTGATTTTGTTCACAATAACAAGACCCAATGATGACCAAAATAATGTACAGTTGGACCTTAATGCTTAAACTACACATGATATGATGTCAACAGTATGAGTGTAAGATGTTTTGATACAATGTGATATAATACATATAAGATATATTATTCTTTGCACCTAATACATAATAAAGGATCCATAAAATATATCCAATAGATCCACGTGAAGGAACAAATATGAAATATATGAAATATGGACTTTGTTTCATTTAAAATAAAATAAAACGAATCTAGCATTTTAGCCAAGCAATATTTTTGAGGATCTGATACATACATCATATATGGAATATATCAAATTTTCAACAATCGTTATAGCTCCCACTCTTAAAGGCCATTAAACCCTGCAAATTTCAAGTCTGGTTGCATTGATGTCGTTCATAAGAACAAGACCCAATGGTGACGAGAAGAATGTACAGTCATACCTTGATGCTTAAACTACCCATTATATCATGTGAGAAATATGAGTGTAAAATGTTTTCATACAATGTGGTTTAATACATATAATATATATTATTCTCTGCACCTAATACATAATAAGGGAGACATGGAATCTATCCAATAATGAATATATGATCTATGCAAAGGAAAAATATGAAATCTGGACTTTGTTTCAGTTAAAAGAAAAGAATACTAGTCTAACATTTTAGCCCAAGAAAGATACTTGAGGATGTGATACATACATCATATATAGAATATATCAATTTTTCAATAGTAATTACAAATCCCACTCTTAAAGGCCATTAAATTTTTTAATATTCAAGTTTAGTTGCATTGATGTTGTTCATAAGAACAATACCCAATGGTGACCAGAAGAATGTACAATCGGACCTTGATGCTTAAACTACCCATGATATGATGTCAATAGTATGAGTGTAAAATTTTTTGATACAATGTGGTATAATACATATAATATATATTATTCTCTGCTCCTAATACATAATAAGGGAGCCATGAAATTTTTCCAATAATGAATCTATGATCCACGGTGAAGGAACAAATATGAAATATATTAAATATGGATTTTGTTTCAGTTAAAAGGAAAGAAAACTAGTATAGAATTTTATCCCAAGTAATATATTTGAGGATGTGATACATACATCACATACGGAATATATCAATTTTTCAACAGTCATTACATCTCCCACTCTTAAAGGTAGGGAAAATTTTAAGGACGGAAAATTATCTTGAAGTTTAAAAACATTGGCAAATCTCACTAGTCCCTAATATGAAAATTGTAAATTGTGTATTGATATATTTGTAAAATTATTCAAATTTGTAATGATTTTGTTAGTTTATGTCAGTCGTTTCAGCCACTAGCGATCAAATTATGCTCTTTCATATGGTTGATAGGGTCCTAGGGTAATTTTTTATAGTTTCAATAGGTCTTCAAATAAAAATTTGATCATTGGATAGGATAGCTAGGTCATCGCTACTCCTTATATCTCCATGGTCAATAAACATCATCATGGTCAAGTCATTTATTTTTGCAAGAGTGTCTTGGTCATTATGGTCATCATTTAGTTCATCTTTCCATGTAGTGTCATTACTAGATCATATTGTCAAAATCATGAAAATAGGTAATGGCATCGTCAAAATCACCATTGAAAGGAGTAGTAATATGGGAAAGTGTTCAATAATGATATAAAAGTGAATTTTTATCTTTATAAAGATATAAATATATTTAATAAGGTCTCTAAGCTGTAGTACACAAGCAATCAAGTAAAATTGTGAAAAGACAAGGTGGGGCCACATCACCACCAAGGAGAAAAATTGATTTCCAACCATTTAAAAGACCAACCAACCATATCATTTGTTAATTTAAACTTCATGAGACACATTCAGTCACAAAGGAGCTTGAAACCCTCTGAAACTCAATTTATTACCTTGGAAATCTCAATTTCCTTGTTGCGCTGCACTTTTCACTTGTTGCACTACACTTTTCCTATTTTGCTATGTTTTTCTTCAGGAATGGAAATCTCTTCTTTTCAGTGGTTTCATCATTAAGACTATGTTCCAGCACATCATATACAAGTAAGTGGATCACCATACACCTCTCTTTCATTTCATTTCATGCTTGAAAGCTCAGGAATCCCCTCTCCTAGGTTTTTTTGGTCAAGAAAGTCTCTTTCGTCCAATTTGTTGAGAAAAACCCTCAAATTCATACTCACTTACCCTATCCCATCTTCCATATACCTTTCTTGACACTTTCCCTCATCCCTTTCCTTCATTGTTATTATTTCCCTCCAAACCCTATCCTACACTACACTTTCCTAGGCTAGGATTGTGTTTTGACCTTTTGAACCCCTTCCCCTTACTCATTTCCTAAAATTACACTTCCCTGCAGTCCATAACATCTATCCCTACCCATATAAATTTTCCCAAGAATTTAGACACCCTCAAACCCCTTCATCCCCCTTCATTCCTAAAACTTCCTAATATCCCATGTTTTTCCTACACTAAAACCCTAATTTCCCTCCTAGTGAGCTAGGGTTTCATATGGATTTAGAGACTACATAGAAAAGGAGGCATAAGGAAGGTCATATAATCAGATATGATCCCATGAAAGTCCAATAATTCATAACTTGATCTTTCCAAGATGTGGGTTGCCTAGGGTTTACATTACACACAGGGACAAGTTTACTTCAAAATTAGTTTCTGAATTAAGGAAGATGAATTTGAAAAAAGGGAGAGGGTTTTTTCCATCATATACCAAGGAACAAAAAATCCCTTTATTTTATGCACAGGTGTTATTATTTGAGATAAATTCCCAAATTACAGTTGCTACAGGAGGTTTCCTGCACTTTTGGACAACTGGACTTCAAGTCAGTTGTTCAAGGGTTTGGAGAAGGTGTTTTCATTTCTTAATGACTCCATTTTGTAGAATACGTAATAATATTTACAAAAATACCACTTGAAGCCCAAAAATCCTCTGGGAAGGCCTCCAAATAGCCTCTCAAATATGGCATTGTGCTTTTCTCTGAATGTGTTGCGCTTTTGGAGTGACCTTGGGATAATGCATTTTTCTTAGCCTTGGAGATGTTGAAAATGAAACAAGATGATGGAGCTTAGTGAAATGAAGTCGCCTTCACTAAGTGGGCCCGCAGGCTATTTTTGGCGCAAAGTATATTTTTAGACTATGTCTATTTTTAGACATATGGATCATGGTCTATGAGTTGCAGGATGCTATTTATGGATGATTGGTCATGTTGGTAAAAATAGATGGACCTCTATTTTTAGACATTGGGCGAAATCTATTTTTTAGACTGCCAGGCTAAAAATAGAACAGTCGAATATTATTAACCCTTAATAACATTTAGACTATAAACATTATCTTATCCTCTTGGAGCACTTCAGTTTGATGCTTGGATGTGGCACATGCAGCTGACAGAAGGAAATACGCTTTTCCTAGGGGTTAGTTGAGCTATTGCATGGTTGACTTCAGTTAGAACTCATGTGGCAGAGTTTGGTGGAGTTGATGAGACAGTTGGTGGAGTTGTGTTCGGTTTAACTTAGTTGAACTAGTTGTATTTAGTCTAACTGATAAATACACTATTGATGAGTGGTGTGAATTAATTATTAATTAATTCACTAATTATTAACTCATAAATCAACTAAAGAATACATCAGTTAACTGCAATGCATGGACAGTTCAGTGGAGACCAGTGTTAGAGGTGGGTGAAAGGGTGAGTGTACTATCAGTTGTGACTATAGCTGTGCATGAGATTTGCACACACATTGATTGAGATTGCCAATGAGGATTGCGCAGTACAAGCCAGTGGGATTCGAACTTGGATCTCATCATTATTCATCTTGGATTGCGCAGTAGAGGCAGGCAAACTTGTGGAGGAGATTTGAACCTGTGACTTGTTCATCTTCCGTGCTAGTTTGTGTGTAGCATGTGAGATAGTGCTGAGAGCTGTGAGAGCTTTGTGCTATGTATTTTTACATGTTCTCTATCATTATAATATACAGATAGTTGGGGGTTTTCAGCTGTATGCTTTCCCCATTACATATTGTGTTATATGTGTGCTTGATTATTGTTTTTATGTGCGCATGCGACTGCTTCTATTTCCGCATATTGATGATCAATTGTAGAAGAGGTTATGTATTATGCATGAAGCTTAAATAGTGTGTAATCAGGATAATCTCGGTGAATAATTCAGCAAATTATTCAAATTTCTACATGGTATCAGAGCGAGAATTGATCATCGGATCTATTACAGTGATTACAATTTATTTCGATAGACAGAGTTTGGTGCCAGAGTTGAAATGTCTTTCAACGGATTGCGACTGGAGTATGCCCTTGAGGGCAGTTCGAATTATGTTGCATGGAAGGACAGAATGGAGGCGGTATTAGATGATAACGGGCTGAAGGAGTTCATAGAAGCTGAGATCCCAAAGCCTACTGATGCTGCTCAAGTTGAGGCTTGGCAAAAGAAGATGGCAAAATGTCGAAGGATTCTGTTGGAGGGCGTGAAGGATCACATTGTATCCAGCCTGCATGGAAAAGCTTCTCCATATTTGATGTGGAAAGTGTTGACAGATCTATTCCAGAGCAAGAGCGACCAAAGGAAGCTGGCGCTCAAGGATAAACTCAAAAACATTAAGATGGAGAAAGGCGACAGCATACCGAAGTACCTCACGAAGTTCACCCAATGCAGGGATGAGCTGGGAAGTGTGGGGTTGACTGTCGATGAAGAGGACTTGGTGGACTTGGCTCTTCTTGGTCTTCCGAAGATTTGGCATTCCTATCAGGACTCTGTCAATGGTCGGGAGAAATTTCCAGGATGGGAGCGACTTTGGTTGGATCTCATGCAAGAGGAGATAAGGCGGAGTACCAAGGACGGACCTTCATCAAAGGCATATGATGAAGAAAATTTCACTTTGGCTGCCAAAGCAAAGAAGGGGAAGAGCAATAAATCTTCTCATTCCGGTGCGAAAGGCAAGAAGCAAGACATGTCCAAGGTGAAGTGCTTTCACTGTCACCAGCACAGATTTTATGCCACAAATTGTCCGCAGAAGAAGAAAAATAAGCATGCTGCTGGATCTGCAGTGGGAGAGGCCTTAGCCTCACAGTTTGAGCTGGATTTTTCACTGATCGCATGCTTGGTCTCAAGTGTGATGGGATCAGTATGGTACTTGAGGCAGATGGTGCATCTTTGCCTAAGGCCCCTAAGTCAGTTTTTGGATACGGATGAGAAGGATCTTGGAGTGCACTCGAGATGAAGCGTGATAGTGGTACGGTGCAGCGGTATCGATACCATTTCCTTTGAGAGGGAGTACGAGTAAACCCTTCATATTGAAGGAAGTGGTTTCTGTGTTCGAGTTGATGAAGACCTGATTTACGTGGCGATGTTGGAGAGAGGCAAGGGGTATGTTGTCTTCGACGAGGGAAAGGCTCAACGCGATGAGACAGCTGACTTCGAAGATAGGGGTTCGAGTCAAGAACCTTTATCAGTTGCAAGTAGATGGCTGCGCAGCAATGGCATGCAAGGCGGAAGCAGTGGTGAGCCGGGATGATGGCGAGTTGTGGCACCGGAGATTGGGCCACCTTCACCATGGAGCCTTGAAGATACTGCAGCAGATTTCTATGGGGCTTCCTAAGGGCACTCTTGCGCAGTCAGATCAGTGCAAGGGGTGTACCTTGGGAAAATTTTTGAAAGCCACCTTTCACGAGAAGGATAGTTGCGCCACGACGATCCTTGAGAGAATCCACACAGACGTGTGTGGACCTTTCTCAGTAGCTTCGAAAGCAAAGCATAAGTACTATGTGATCTTTGTTGATGATTTTTCTCGGAAGTGCTGGATCTTCTTCATGCAAAAGAAGAGCGAGACATACTCAAAGTTTTGTGAGTTCAAGGCGCTGGTTGAGAAGGAATCGGGGAAGCATATGAAGGCTCTTAGGAGCGACAATGGTGGTGAATTCATCTCTGCCGAATTCAAGGACTTTTGCAGTGCAGAAGGAATTCGGAGAGAGCTCATAGCACCCCATAACCCACAGCATAACGGGGTTGCTAAGCGGAAGAACAGAACGATCGTGGGTGCTGCACGGGCGATGTTGCATGATCAGGGCCTACCCATTCACTTGTGGGAAGAGGCATACAATACTGCAGTATATGTGCAGAACCGTTGTCCTCACAAGATACCTTGCATGAGTACACCGGAGGAGGCGTTTTCTGGCAAGAGGCCTGATATTTCCCATTTGAGTATTTTTGGTTCACCTGTCTACATGCATGTGACGAAGGATGCCAGGAAGAAGCTGGAGTCGACCGCAGAGGTTGGGATATTTTTGGGGTACACTGATACGCCCCACAACTATCGTGTGTATTTTCCAGACAGTCGCAAGACTGTTGTGCGACGGGATATCAAATTTCAGGAGGAGAAAGCCATGAGGTATTCGCTTGAGGAGGGAGCCACACTGTGCGGATGAGGAGCTGGTGGTTCCTAAGGATGCGCTTGAGGATGTGAATCAGCCACAAGAGAGTTCATGGGTGGAAGAAACCACTCATTGACGCCAACCATCGGAGAGCAAGCTGCCCTCCGCGGCCCAGGCAGCTAGCTGAGATGCGAAGGTTGTAGGAGCACCCTCGGCCACGGTGGCAGACGGAGAACCGGTCACGGACAGTACTGCTGGATATATGGCTCTTGAAATGTCGTGATAGGCCATCCTCTTTCAAAAAGGAGAGTGTGGAGGACCACAGTGGAGTAGATTCATGGTGGAAAGTAGTCGATTGTCAGAAACAGTGCATGGGAGATTGTCCCAAGGCCGGAGGGGAAATCAGTGGTGGGTTCGAGATGGATCTACAAAGTGAAGCAGGCAGCTGACGAGAGTGTGGAGAAGTACAAGGAAATATTTGTTGCCCGAGGCTTTTCACAGATAGAGGGGATCGATTATGAGGAGACCTTTGCACCTGTCGCAAGGTATTCTTCCATAGGGACGATTCTTTCTCTCTCAACGCAGATGGGGTGGCACATTAATCAGATGGATGTGAAGATTGTGTTCCTCAATGGGGTCATTGAGAAGGAGGTGTACATAGAGCAACCCGAAGGTTTCGAGATCTTCAGCAGCGAGTCGCATGTGTGCAGGCTCAAGAGAGCGTTGTATGGGATGAAACAAGCACCTCGTGCTTGGTACACATGGATAGACAATTATTTCACCGGACTTGGATTCTCCAAGAGTGAGGCGGATCCGAACCTATACCAGATTGTGGTGGAGGGTAAGTTGCTGATCATTGTACTTTATGTAGATGATTTGATTCTGACAGGTGATGAGCTGTTGATACTTTCATGCAAAGAGGATCTTGCTAGAGAGTTTGAGATGAAGGACTTGGGCCTCCTTCATTATTTCTTGGGATTGGAAATTTGGCAGCGCAGTGATGGACTGTTTGTTTCTCAGGGTAAGTATGCCCGGGAGATACTGGAGAAGTTCAACATGCATGGCTACAAGCCTGTTGATACTCCTCTTCCTGGAGGTTGGAGGAAGGAGGATGCTACTTCGGCGGAAGTAGTGGATGCCACTGTCTATCGACAGTTGGTGGGGTTGCTTATGTATCTGGTCAATACACGACCCGATATATGCTATGCTTTTAACCAGCTTTCGCAAGCTATGGTTAAGCCTACCAAGATTTTCTGGAAGGCGGGAAAGCATGTATTTCGTTATCTTAGAGGCACATCGGGATATGGCTTGTGGTACAGACAGGAGGATGAGATGAAGCTATGTGGCTTCACGGATGCAGATTGGGTAGGGAGCCCAACGGACAAAAAGAGCACATCTGGAGGGATCTTCAGTATCGAGTCGATAGTAGTTTCTTGGTACAGCAGGAAGCAGAGATCCGTGGCACTCAGTTCAACAGAGGCTGAGTATATGGCAGCAAGCTTGGCTGCATGCGAGGCCATATGGATGAGGAAGATCCTGGTCGGGTTGTTCGGGTCACACTTGGAGCCTACTGTGATTTATTGTGATAACCAGAGTTTCATTAAACTCTCAGCTAATCCAATATTTCATGATAGATCCAAACACATCGACATTAGGTACCATCATATCATAGATTTTGTGCAGCGGATAATCATGTTACTTTCATATATTCCCACGGAGGATCAGGATGTTGATATCTTGACGAAGGCGCTTACCAGGAGAAAATTCGAATACCACAGAGGCAGGATAGGGGTTGCAGATAATCCATATCTTGTTGAGAGGGAGTGTTGAAAATGCAACAAGATGATGGAGCTTAGTGAAATGAAGTCGCCTTCACTAAGTGGGCCAACAGGCTATTTTTGGCGCAAAGTCTATTTTTAGACATATGGATCATGGTCTATGAGTTGCAGGATGCTATTTATGGATGATTGGTCGAGTTGGTAAAAATAGATGGACCTCTATTTTTAGACATTAGGCGGTTTCTATTTTTAGACTGCCGGGCTAAAAATAGAACAGTCAAATATTATTAACCCTTAATAATATTTAGACTATAAACATTATCTTATCCTCTTGGAGCACTTCAGTTTGATGCTTGGATGTGGCACATGCAGCTGACAGAAGGAAATACGCTTTTCATAAGGGTTAGTTGAGCTATTGCATGGTTGACTTCAGTTAGAACTCATGTGGCATAGTTTGGTGGAGTTGATGAGACAGTTGGTGGAGTTGTGTTCAGTTTAACTTAGTTGAACTAGTTGTATTTAGTCTAACTGATAAATACACTAGTGATGAGTGGTGTGAATTAATTATTAATTAATTCACTAATTATTAACTCATAAATAAACTAAAGAATACATCAGTTAACTGCAATGCATGGACAGTTCAGTGGAGACCAGTGTTAGAGGTGGGTGAAAGGGTGAGTGTGGCTATCAGTTGTGACTATACTGGTGCATGAGATTTGCACACACATTGATTGAGATTGCCAATGAGGATTGTGCAGTAAAATCCAGGTGGATTTGAACTTGGATCTCATCATTATTCATCTTGGATTGCGCAGTAGAGGCAGGCAGACTTGTGGAGGAGATTTGAACCTGTGACTTGTTCATCTTCCGTGCTAGTTTGTGTGTAGCATGTAAGATAGTGCTGAGAGTTGTGATAGCTTTGTGCTATGTATTGTTACATGTTCTCTATCATTATAATATACATATAGTTGGGGGTTTTCAGCTGTATGCTTTCCCCATTACATAATGTGTTCTATGTGTGCTTGATTATTGTTTTTATGTGCGCATGCGACTGCTTCTATTTCCGCATATTGATGATCAATTGTAGAAGAGGTTATGTATTATGCATGAAGCTTAAATAGTGTGTAATCAGGATAATCTCGGTGAATAATTCAGCAAATTATTCAAATTTCTACAGAGGCCATTTTGCTTGCTTAAGGAGTCTATTGACAACTATACATCCTAATATTTCCAATGGTACCTTTAGATCTGCATTTGGATCTCAAGAAGGCAATCAAAAGTTCCGTGCAATATGGCATTGCACTTTTCCCTGTTGGCACTGCGCTTTTCTCTGTTGGTCAATTTTTCGAGTTTTTTTTAGTCAAATTTGGATTTTCATGATGCAATTCATCTTTTTTTGAGTTGATCTGAGGTATATTAATGTAAATGGGCTTGTAAATTTCATATTAATGTAATTTTTTGTATCATTAATAATGGCTAGGTCAGTCAAAGGCTAAAAGGAGAGTTTGTTTTAACCTCCCTAGTCTTAGGTTTTGTTGGAGAAATTTGTGTAAACAGATCCTATCTTGAGGGAATCGACCCCTAAGATAGGGGAATATGGTTTTTATCTATTTGTATCTATTTTTTATTCAGAATCAAGGTTGGACATCAATGAGGAGTAGAAGGATTGGAGTCTTGTGTACAGTTGACATTTGCAGAAATACAAGTTCAGTTGCAGCTACTATATAGGGATTCATGTGGTATGATTTTGTGGCATATTTTTCCTACTATAATTCACTTTTATGAATGATTGATTGATATTATTTCCATATCTATGCTTTTCAGTGATCTTCCTATAAGATGTTAAACATAACTCTTTATTCTTATTCTCTGTTTTTGTAGGAATTTCATGTTTATGTTAGTCATCTTCTGATAGTGAACTCATGCTTGTCATGCTCATTTTGATCCTTTGATTTTCCACCCTATACTAAAATTGAAAATCCTAAAGTGCCATTGAACATATCTACCATGCCCCTTTGTATCTCCGCAACTGCAATCTTTTGGATCTGACCTAGTTTCCTTGACCTCCCCTCCTGATGCAGCAAAAAACCCTAAATTTTCAAAACCCTAAATCTCAGACCTAGCCTAATATCTTTACCCTTCTTCATCATATTTTGGCTGCAAGATCGCAGAGAGAGCCCTCTCTAGTTTGGTAGGTCTAGCTACCAAATCCCAAGTGATTTTTGGTTACCTTTGTCGGTTTTCATTCTCAACCTTGGAACACTGTGGAGGATAACATTTTTGGCGTTGTTTTCTAGGAACAAAAGATCACATCTTCCCTGGGTGATAATGACAAAGATCAGATCTTATTATTAATGGTGGACATCAGTCAGATACATTTCAAGCCTGAAAGATTCACCTGGTGACTCCATTGTTCAAAGACCGGTAGCTTGACAACTTCTTGGTGACTTCACTATCTTCGATATGGATTTAGTTGCTAGAAGGTATGCACCTATGAATCGTGCTCACAGTCCTGGTTTTCCAAATCGAATACCTTGCATAGATTGGAAAACTTATCTTCCTAAATTCATAGATGGAAAGGAGGATGAAGCTATTCTACATCTAATAAAATTTCATTGGCATATACATAAGCTGAGATTAGTTTTCCTGAGGATTGTTTGATGAAAATTTTTATGGCTACCCTGGAAGGGAGAGCAAGATCATGGTATGAAGGGTTGAAGCCAGCTTGCTTATTCTCTCTTAAATATTTTCACACAAAATTCTTTGAGTTTTATGGAAAATCTCATCATTCATTCTTGTTGTTCAAAGATTGTTGTGAATCCTGTGAAGATTTCATTCAATACCTTGAAGAGGATTTTGGTGATGAAGAGTGTCTAGATTATGATATCATAAAATCCCTTCATGAATTTTATTCCCAAAAGAAAATAACAAAGGTTAGCTGCCCTGATACAAAGGATCATTCACAGTACACATTAACTCATTTTTTTTAATATGAAACAGATCTACATCCTAACAGTCTAGATGAAATTTTTCCAAGTCATAATTTTGAAATTACATGTATACAAAACTTAAGCAATGAACCATCTTATGGTGAGGATCATCTAATTTTGCAAGGAAAAGAGGAAATAGACAGTCCATTATTTTATTCATATTATGGGTCAATGATTGAGGAAAGATAGATTACAAACCCTTTTGAAAATTCTTATTTTTAGTAGTATGAGGATGTACCCCAAGATGATGGTATTTAGAGGATATGTGACATAGAGTTTCATCTCGATGTACCAGTTATGGAAGAATGTATTGAAGGTAATATTTCCAAATATTTGATGAATCAAATTATCTAGAAACTCTTAATTTAGATTCAAATGAAGGAATAATCATGAATTCATTTTCTGGAAGAGATATGCATGTAGCTTCAGAGTTTGAATATGCTATGCTTCAAATTGACCATCCTGAGCTGCAGGAAAGTAGTGAAAAATAAGAGGTTATTTTTAGAGCCTCTTGTAGAGGAAAATCTTATTTCAGGTTCAGAAGAGTCCGTTGAAGACGATGAGTTTGTCTTATTGTCCTTTGAGATAACCTAAGGTCGATAATTTATGCCAAAGAATCTAAGATATTTGTTGTTTTTGAATAGTTGGATGACCAGTAACAGTTTTCTCAAACATGTGATTTTAACTTAAAAATATTCTTGATAAAATAAAAGGTTGCTCTTTAAATACATATGGTTAATTTGATTTAAAGTGGGATGGATAAGAAGAATATGGAGAAGCATAAATGATTTAATATTCAAATAGAGTATTTTACCATTTATAAGCAGAAATTATGAAAACTATGTTTTCATAATGAACAAAATATAATCAAGTCATAACAGGAACCTTTGTGTAATTAAATTTCAAGAGGAATCTACAATAACATATAGCTTTGTAAATTAATTTCTTAATCCAATTACAACTTCACAAGGAATCGGAAACGAAACTCAAATTCAATTAAATTTCCAATTGGATAACTTCTAATGAATTCAATTATATGAAGAATACATAATGAAAAACAGAACAAAAATAAATCACAGGAACACAAGCCATATGAAGTAAATAAAAGATCCTTTATTATATAAAAAATTCTCCAGCTATTACAAATATGTTTGATAACTAGCTCAAGGGTGAAACCTCGAATACTTCTATGAATGAAGTATTTAAACAAAAAAAACAAAAATTACAATAAATGCCTGAGTGACAAGGAAAGATAAAATTTCTCATAATTAACAGAAAGGAAAGGAATTCAATCCAAAGGAATGAATCTGCATGTTTGGCCTTGTTTTGATGGAATTTTTTTGTTGAGTGGCCACTATTCTGGTGTTGTGCTGGCAAAACTGATTTTTCTTATAATCCTGATATTTGCATAGATTTTCCCACCTTTCTTAATCTGGAACGAATGAGGTTAACGGGCAGATGAGATAGCAGATGAGGTGGCGGCAACGAAATGATAGATGTATCACAATTCAGGAATCAAAGGAGTTAATCAAAAAATACAAAAGATAAGTTTTGCAGATTGTGAATTGCAGTGAGATGTGAGATGACGTGGCAGGGAGGGGTGGTCCCACTTTATATCGCAATTGGGGAAAGGAGGAGGAAGTAAGTAGAAAAGGTAAGTAATGTTGTGATCTTGCAATGCGATGGATATCACACATCGCATGTGATAATATATTGTGTGATCGCAAGGATTAAAGGTTGGCGAAGTGTGATATGTTATATTCACCGATATGTGCAATAGTATGTTTTGCGATGCCCGCTGAAGCGCTAAAATAAAGAGTTTGATTTTTCGAAAGGCGAAACGTAAGGTTAAGTGTTAATCGCGCCTGAATCATAATAAAAATGGCTTAAAACATATTCGAGGCATGTCAACGGGAAATATGGGTCCCACCATCATTACATCAAGAAATTTATGAAGCAGAAAGTGAGATGCGAAATGGTAAAGAATGTGAAGTGTGCAAATGCGAACATAGGTGACGTGGAAAAAGAGGTGGTCCCAGCAGTCTTCGTAAATCACATTTGGGGGTTTGGAAGAGGTAATAAAAGGACTTTGAGATATGTCGATGCGAAAAATAATATGAGTGTGCAGTAATGAAATAAAGGGGAATGACTTAGGGAAATGAAAATGAAAAGGGATGAATGGCGGGGTATGTTAATATGGTGTTAAAAACTTAGGATAGTGTTAATAAAGCTTAGGATAATGTTTAAACCATATAAATCATTCTTCTTTTATTGGCGCATTTAGACTAGCAGCCAGTGAAATTTTTAAAACATAAATGAAGCTTTCCTTTTCTTTTTGCTTCCCTAACATTTTATTTTGATTTTCCTTCTTTATTTAGGGCAGATAACACCTATCATTTTATTGATATGGATGCCTATAAAACATAAAAATTTCCTAACTTTTTTTAATTCTTTCATTCTTTTACATCCATATCCTACCTTAACATTTTCAAAATTATTTGATTAATTTTTCTAACTTATCAAAACTAGATAATGTTACAACATGTCCCAGATATTGTGGATGTGGACACTTATGCTATTGAGAAGGTGGCTTCCTCAAATGCATATTTTCAAGAAAATACTTTCCCTGATGCAAGTGAAAAACTTGATGAGAATATTGTCTTTTTTCATTTAGACAAATATTTTTCATTGGAAAATGAGAGCAGTGCTTTTTTTTTTGTTGGATTTCAAGACAAGGTAACATTTTAGAATTTGGAGGATACCTACAGTTATTCGATACATTCAATAGGGATTATGTATTTTCTTGTGTTTATGTATCATGAGCACATCTTCAGTGGACACTCAGAGTTTCCTATCTTTTGTTTTTTATGCCTACTCAAGGAAAGTGTGAGCGTGATTCAAGTAAGTAGCCATTTGTTGGAGTGGTTAAACTAGAGGGATTATTTCACATGACTATATATATGTATTCAGCAGGTGGGTGATTATCATCAGGATTTGAAACCCGATGGTCTGTTTCCATATGTAAGTAACGTCAATTTTTCAATGTGTCAAGTCATTCCATTTTGTCAATCATTTTAGTTTCGAGTCTTGCGTTTTATTTTTTACTCCATGCCCAATGGATTAGGCTACCTGGTCTACAATGTTATTGACACATTCTAAGGAGTTTTCATCCCTGACTGGAGCCAATTTTAGTGTATGTCAGTCCTGTCAGTCACTAGTGATCAAATTATGCTCTTTCATATGGTTGATAGGGTCCTAGGGAAAATTTTTATAGTTTCAATAGGTCTTCAAATAAAAAACTGGTCATTGGTTAGGATAGCTAGGTCATTTCTACTCCTTAAATATTCATGGTCGACATCATCATGGTCATGTAATTACTTTTTTCAAGATTTTCTTGGTAATTATGGTCATCATTTAGTTCATCTTTCCATGTAGTGTCATTATTAGGTCATATTCTCAAAATCATGAAAATAGGTAATGTCATCATCAAAATCACCATTAAAAGGAGTAGTAATAGGGAAAAGTGTTCAATAATGATCTAAAATTTCATTTTTATTACATATATGCAAATATATGTAATAAGGTCTCTAAGCTACAATACACAAGAAATAAAGTCAAATTGCGAAAAGACAAGGTGGGGCTGCATCACCACCAAGGAGAAAAATCAATTTCTAGCCGTTTAAAAGACCAACCAAGCATGTCATTTTCTCATTTAAACTTCATGAAACATCATTCAATCCCCAATAATATTTTCATCCTCTGAAACTCAATTTCTTGCCTTGGAAAGCATAGTTTCCATGTTGTGATGCGCTTTTCACTTGTTGCGTTGCATTTCTCCTAGTTTGTTGCATTTTTCTTTAGGAAGGGAAATATATTATTTTCAGTGGTTTAATCATCAATAAAAGGTTCTGGAACATCATCTACAATTAAGTCGGTCACTATACACCTCTCTTTCATTTAATTTCATGCTTGAAAACTCAAGAATGCCCTCTCCTAGGGTTTGATGTGTTTTTGGTCAAGAAAGTGTATTTGGTCCAATTTGTTGCGAAAAAACCTCAAATTCATGCTCACTTACCCTCTCCCACCTTCCATATACCTTCCTTTACACTTTCCCTCTTACCTTTCCTTCATTGTTATCATTTTCGTACAAAGCCTAGCCTACACTACACTTTCCTAGGCTAGGACTGTGTTTTTCCCTTTTAAACCCCTTCCCCTCATTCATTTCCTAAAATTCCACTTCCCTACACTCCCTAACATCTATCCCTACCCCCCTAAATGTTACCAATATTTTATACACCCTAAAACTTCTTCATCCCCCTCCATTTCTAAAACTACCTAAAATCCCATGTTTTTCCTACACTAAAACCCTAATTTCCCCTCCTAGTGAGCTAGGGTTTCCTATGGATTCAAATATTAAAGAGAAAAGGAGGCATAAGGGAGGTCATATTATCAGGTATGATCCCACAAAAGTCCAATAAATCATAACTTGACCTTTCCAAGGTGTGGGCTCCCTAGGGTTTACATTGCACACAGGGACAATTTTACTTCAAAATTAGTTTTAGAAGTAAGGAAGATGAATTTGAAAATAATGAAAGAGGGTTTTGTCCATCGTATACCAAGGAAAAAAAACTCCTTCAGTTTATGCACATGTGTTATTATTTGAGAGAAATTCCCAAATAACAATTGCTAAAGGAGGTTTCCTGCCCTTTTGGATAACTGGACTACAAGTCAGTTTTGCAGGGGTTTGGAGAAGGGGTTTGCAGTTCTTAATGACACCATTATGTATAAGACATGATGTTATTTAAAACCATACCACTTGCAGCATTGGGAAGGCTTCCAAACACACTCTCAAATATGGCACTGCACTTTTCTTTGAATGTGTTGCACTTTTGGAGTGACCTTGGGAGAATACATTTTTCTCAGCCTTAAAGAGGCCATTTTTCTTGTTTGAGGAGTCTATTGACAACTACACATCCTAATATTAATAAGGGTTCATTCATATCTGTATTTGGATCTCATGATGGCAGTCAAAATTTCCCTGCAATATGGTGTTGCACTTTTCCATGATGGCGTTGTGCTTTTCCATGATGGCGCTGCGCTTTTCTCTGTTGATCATTTGTTCAAGTTTTTTTTCAATAAAATTTGGATTTTCATGATGTATTTCATATTTTTTTGAGTTTATATTAGGTAAATTAATGTAAATATGCTTTTAAATTTAATCTTGATGTAATTTTTAGGATCATTAATGATGGGTAGGTAAGTCAAAGGCTAAAAGGAGAGTTTGTTTTAACCTCCCTAGTCTTAGGTTTTGTTGGAGAAATTTGTGTAAACTGATCCTATCTTCGGGGATTAGACCCCTAAGAGAGGGGAATATGGTTTTTTTCTATTTGTATCTAGCTTTCATTTAGAATCAAGATTGGACATCAGTGAGGAATAGAAGGCTTGGAGTCTTGTGTGAAATGGACATTTGTAGAGGTACAAGTTCAGTTGCAGCTATTATATAGGGATTCATGTGGTATGATTTTGTGGCATATTTTTTCTACTGTAATTCACTTTTATTAATGATTGATTCATCTTATTTCCATATCTAATCGTTTTAGTGATCTTCTTATAATATGTTAAACATAATTCTTTATGCTCATGCTCTTTTTTGGTAGGAATTTCATGTTTATGTTAGTCATATTTTGATAAATGAACTCATGCTAGTCATGATAATTTTGATCCTTTTTTCCACCCTACACTACAATTGAAAATCCTAAAGTTTCATTGAAAATATCATCCATGCCCCTTTGTATCCCTACAAATGTAATCTTTTGGATCTGACCTAGTTTCCTTGAGCTCCCCTCCTGATCCAGCAAAAAACCCTAAATTTTCAAAACCCTATAGCTCAAACCTAGCATGATATCTTTACCCTTATTCAGTCATATTTTTGCTGCAAGATCACAGAGAGAGCCCTCTCTAATTTGGTAGGGCTATCTACCAAATCCCAAGTGGTTCGAAGTTACCTCCGTCAGTTTTCATTCTTGGCCTTGGAACACTGTGGAGGATAACAGATTCTATATATAGTCTCTAAATAATGTTGGTGATTTATAAGGTAAAATAATTTTATATTGTAAAATATAGGTGAATCATTTTTAGAAAAAAAACGGGAATTTTTGAATAGTTGTTTTTGGAAAAATCATGGAAAATTAGCCCACCTGTGAATATTATCCCCTAAAATTTTCCATGCTTAAAGGCCATTAAATCCTATAAATTTAAAGTCAGGTTACATTGATGTTGTTCATAATAACAAGCCCCAATGGTGACCAGAAGGATGTATAGTCAAACCTTGATGCTTAAACTACCCATGATATGATGCCAGCAGTATGAGTGTAAGAGGTTTTGATACAATTTGGTATGATACATATAAGATATAGCATTCTCTGCACCTAATACACAATAAGGGATCCATGAAATATGTCCATTAATAAAATCTATCATCCATGTGAAGGAACAAACATGAAATATGGACTTTTTTTCAGTTAAAATAAAAGAAAAATAGTCAAACATTTTAGACCAAGCAAGATCTTTGAGGATGTGATACATACATTATATATGGAATATATCAGTTTTTTAACAATAATTACAACTCCCACTCTTAAATGTCATTAAACGATGTAAAGTTCAAGTTTTGTTGCATTGATGTTTTTTATAAGAACAAGACCCAATGGTGATCAGAAGAATGTACAATCAAACCTTGATGCTTAAACTACCCATGATATGATGTGAGCAGTATGAGTGTAAGATGTTTTGATAAAATGTGGTATAATACATATAAGATATATTATTATATGCACCTAATGCATAATAAGGGAGCCATAAAATTTGTCCAATAATTAATCTATGATCCACATGAAGGAACAAATACGAAATATATGAAATCTTGACTTTGTTTCAGTTAAAAGAAAAGAAAAATAGTCTATCATTTTATCCCAAGAAAGATATTTGAGGATATGATACATACATAATATATGGAATATATTAGTTTTTTGAGAGTCATTACAAATCCCACCCTTAAAGGCCATTAAATATTGTAAAGCTCAAGTCTAGTTGCATTAATTTTGTTCATAAGAACAAGATCCATTGGTGACAAAGAATTTATAGTCAAACCTTGATGCTTAAACTACCCATGATATGATGTCAACGGTATGAGTGTAAGATTTTTTGATACAATGTGGTATAATACATATAATATATATTATTCTCTGCACCTAATGTGTAATAAGGGAGCCATGAAATATTTCCAATAATGAATCTGTGATCCATGTATCCCTGGCTATGCATATTGTTGATGTTTAATTATTGTTATGCAAGGTACCTCTCCTAATAAAAACCAACTACCCCATTGTGTGCACCCATGGTTCAATCACACATAGAATAACAACCTCCTAGGTAAGTGTCATGTTAGCACTCCTTCAAATGTCAAGCATCCACTCAAATTGAGCCATCCATATGTCCATCCAACATCACTATTTCGGTTGAAACACTTTGTGAGTAACCCCATAAATTGACAATCTCTAATAGACTGCTAAAATAGTGGATGAAAGTGAGAAAAAATTCTTACCACACATAATATCATGGGGAATATGGAAAACTAGAAATTTTATCTTATTTTGGGATCTATCCTTCTCTCCTTGGAGTTTTTTCACAACATAAGATATGTTTATGAATATATAAAAATTCCTCCCAAGAAAAGGAAGAAAAAAGAATTCAATCCACCTAAAATAGATAAATGGAAATGATGTTAATCTACACCATGCATCCCTTCCATCTAATGCCAATGCCAATTCATGAATTTGGTAAGAATTGCTAATGTATCTCTTAGAGAGTCTCACTTTGGCTTCCAATGGATATATGGGATTGCACAATTTTTTCAAATGATTCCTCATAAAAATATAGTGAAATTTTACATTCTGATACCAAAATCAATCATAATCCACAAAATGTTAAATGCTACTATGGTATATAACTCCCAAAAATAGTATAAAGCATAAACATGAATTTTAAATTCCAACAATACAATATAAAATGAATGTCATAGAACAATTTGCTTGCAACCATGTGTCTATGAGATATAGCTAGACCAATGGATCACCTAATGAAACATGGGAAACTATATGATCAGAATCTAGATCAGGGGCAAAAATTTGCTCAAAATTCAAAGTGCTCAGAATTTCACCAAACTAGAACTACAATGGCAGGCTCGTCACCAAGAATCCAATGCAACTCGTTTCATTGAAAACCGATTTCGGATGAAGTTATAACCTGTTGATCGCCATTCATAATAGACAATTTTTTTTTTAAATATGCAGAATAGGTATAGGCTGATGACATGGCAGCCCAGTTAGCATTCAGAGAATATTCTTCAGTTATTTTCCAATGGGACTATAACAATTGTCACAACTGGATTCGCCAGGTTTGGTTTGAGAAGGTGAAATTTGTCCAATGACCTCCTAAGGTTGAATTCAATTTTTTTTTAATGAGGGAGGACAGTCCAACTAGGGACTGCCACGTGTCCCCTGGTGGACCCCCTCTCCAAGGTTAAGTTTGAATTTCTATGCTAAGGTTTTGTTTGGGTTATGTTGAATTGGTGGCATGTTTATTTATAAACCTATGGTTTTGTGACTACATATCAGAGAGTATTACATTGTTTTAACCATAGTCTGAAACCTTATATATTATATGGAAAATCCACAGTCTGCATATTTTATTTATAAACCAAGGTTTTGATTGGACAGAGCATATATTAATGTGGGAGCACATAAACCAAAGTCTGCGGGCTCCATTATATGGTTTGGTTTAAATACATTACAAAGGTCCATAGCAATGCATATTTTTTATTTCCAAAGTTCAACTAATGGCAAAAGTTCGTCGCATATTATTCCTAAGTTTTACAACGTTGCAAAAAAGTGTATCGAGGGGTGAGGTCGGGGCTCGACCCCGTGACCTCCCCCACTCCACTCTCTTCGCTTACCATTTTGACACACCTTGTTCCTTGAAAAGGAAGGTTCCCAACATTTATTTGAATGTATAGTGCAGATCTGATGGCCGAATGGAGGGGGCCAGCCCTGTAGGCCATCCCACTTCCTATGTGACCATGCCATATGCCCAAGACCAAGCGCTCAATCTAATTGCGCTTACTCCGCATTAATCCTCATTTAAACCAACTTATTGTTTAATTAAACTCAGCACTTATGTTGGCAGTATTTTTGGCAGCGCTCCATTTTCGGCGGGTTGGCCAAGTTTGGCGGAGTTAACTGGCAGCTTCTCCAGTTTTAGAGGCACTTTACTAGGAAAAATTAAATGAGGCCTATATTGAGCAATTTTCGACCAATTTTGGCTCGGGAAGAGTTATTCCTAGCAGACTGGCATGCTCTGAATCCATTGGAATATCTTTCAAAGGTAGAGGAGAAATTCTATAGAGGTTTTTGTCACCTTGAAGAAATTTGAAGCCTAGGGCCACCAGGAGGGAAGGCCATGCCCAGATCAGCTGAAGGCCAAATGGAGTGAATGAACAGTCATTTTTAGATTTATTTTATGTTCTTGACACAGTGGTATAGTTTTCAAAGGTGTTGGAGCACATACGAAGGTGATTTTGTCACTTTTTATATTAAACAAGCCCATGGCCACCAAGATGGGAGGTCAAGCCTAGATCAGCTGGAAACCAATTTCAGATATTGAATAGTCATTTTTGGGGTATTTGAGTGTTATGAAGCCAATGGAATAGGCTTAAAATCCATTGGAACACTACATATATATGTAACTAGACATTTGACTCTTAATCCCAAGAGGGCCTAGCTAGTTGAAGCAGGTCCATGGAGATGTAGCCCAGGAGGGGTGAAATTTGTTATCATCCATGGTATTATGTGATTGATGTGTGTTAATTATTTGCATTTCATTTATTGTACATGATTTTTTAAATTTTAATTAACTCATAATTTGATCATCAAAGACACATAAAACTTGGCACATAAACCCCTTCACAAATGGTTAACTTGAGATGATCCTAATCACACATTTTTAAAACTGATGAGGGAGCTAGCATAGCTATAACTAGTTTTCCCATATTCAGATCAATATACTTTTTATCCTTCAAATAAAAATGAAAAACACTTACAACATGAACTCATCATGCACATCCATTGAGAGAACTCTAATTAAACTGCAAGAACATAACTTAATCAATAAATATAAATTAATAAATACCAAACCTGTCATATATGGGATTTCTAATAGAACATACCATTAATTAGAGTTCACAATCATTATTAATAAAATTATTTCCAAACAACTCGATGGATAATAGGCTACTAGGGTCTGAAAATACCATCTTGTGGAGATTTTGTGCCATCTCCTTGGGTCTCAGTTTCCTGATCAATTCTTTCATGTCTTATGCTAACCTAAAAGGTGAACATAAAATGTATGAGTGACACCATAAAATTTATGACTTTAATTCATTCAAAATTTGAAGCAAAACAAAAAAAATATATATATATATATATATATATATATATATATATATATATATATATATATATATATATATATATATGCGTATATCTAGGGTGTATGTACATCTTTTCTAATTAAACCACGGACTGATTTATTCCTTGATTTAAGTATTTCGTCATTCAAAAATTATGAAAATTTCATAAGTTTGAATAAATATATAAGTTATTTTTGGAGAAAAAATGTATATACAATTCAACATAATAGATTTATATGTAACATGCATTATAGTTAATCTTGTAAATGTGATTTTATAGTTCAGTAATCATAGTTTCCTAGAACATGCCTCTCCAAGGCTACGACTATTGTGAGCCAAGGATCGCTCCACATGATCTCTAAAAAATATTGCATATCTCTCGAGATCCTATCGATCCATCTCTCTCAACAACTCATATGAAACATTAACAAATGGTGTAATTTTCTCCTCACCCTCTAAATTCTTCCTCTTGCCTAAGTCAACTGATAATGTTATGAAACCAACTCACAAAATAGAAGAAAAGAGATATCAACAACTTAGAAATCAGCCTCTTTGAGGGGGTATCCTCCTTTACATTACATAAATGAAAAATTCTTGGATGATACAAATGACAAAACCTCCTTTCTATATATAGGAGTCCATGGGGTCATAATATAATCCTAGCCAACCTACCAATAATAATGTAAGGGCACAACAATAATAATAATGGGCTTTTATGGGGCACAATAATAACAATATGGGGACTACAAGGGTACAACAATAACAATAAGGGGGCTACACTAACAACAATAAGGGACTACACTAGTAATATAGGGACCTAACATGCCCCTCTCCTTCAAAACAGTGTTTTCCTCGACACTTGAGTATTTTTTGATGCTTTTGTATAAAATTCTCATCCTCCCATGTGGAATTCTCAGTGGGTAAGTTCTTCCACATGATGAGATACTCTGAAATTGATCGATTCGTAGTTGTTGAGTTCTTGTTTCCGTCACTACTTCAGGTTCCAATATCATTTTCCCTCCTCATAAAGTTCTAGAAATATTGTATGAACTGGAATTATATCACCTAAAACCTTCTTTAAGCATGAAACATGGAAAATTGGGTGCACTCGGGAAGAAGCAGGAAGCTCCAATTTGTATGCCATAATACCAATCTTGTGCAACAGCTTGTAAGGGCCATAGTACTTTGGCGATAATTTATTATCCTTCTTAATTTTCTTGAGGGACATTTGTTTGTATGGTTGTAGCCGTAAAAATACCTAGTCTTCTACAACAAAACTTCTCTCGATGAAATGTTTAATTTCCTGTTGTTTCATTCGATTTTGTGTGAAATTTAGGTTATCCTTTAAGAGTTGGAGAACTTGTTTTTTATTCTCGATGTGATATTACACTACTTGAACCTTAGAATTTTCTCTTAAAGATGATGGATGGTGGACGATATCCATAAAGTGCCATAAATGGGGTCATTTTTGCTGCAGTATGGAAGGAAGTGTTATACCACCATTCAGCGAGAGGAAACCACTTGACCCATTGTATTTGTTTATCATATACAAAACAACGAAGATATCCTTCCAAACATTTGTTCACTATCTCAATTTCCCCATCTAATTGAGGATGATAAGATGAGCTATGAGCTAGTTGAGTACCCAAACAAGAAAATAATTATGTCCAAAAATTTCCTGTGAAAATGGGATCTCTGTCGCTTACAATAATATTTGGGTTTCATGTAGCTTTCCTAACAAAACAGATTTGTTAGTAAATTAAAATAAGCAATATTCATAAATTAAAATAAAACTAAATAATTAATTTATATATTTTATTTTAAATCTACCCAAAATTATTAAAAAACTAAATTAAAAAATTTAGTTACTTTATAATATAATAAATAATAGGCTTAAAAATTAAACTAACTAATTAGTAAAATAAAATAAACAAAATAAAAATAAATCTTTATTCTTTATTATTATAGAACAAGGAATTAAACTTAATAAACTAAGCTATTGGTAAATCAATCTTAAATAAGTATTATAGAACTAACTAATTAAGGAAAAAAAATTAATAGGTGTGATTATACTAACTAATTAGTTAATAAAATAGGCATAATTAAAATAAATCTTAATGTTCTTTATAACTTTTATTGTATTAATTATTAACCATAATAGAATATAATTTATTAAATTGGAAATGCAATTAGAAATTTAATTATTAAAATTAATAAAAATAAAAATTTATTAAATTAGAAATGTAATTATTATAATTAATAAAAATACAAAAATACAAAACCTTGGTCGGCTCTTTTCAAGAAATTTATCTCTATTAAATGGTCTGAAACCCTTCTCTAAAAATGTCTTTATTCTAAAAGTCTTGATGATGGATCCCAGTTGGGATTCGAAACGTCGACACATGTTCCTTAATACTGTGGATAATCCGGGAAGCTTTAAAAAAAAAAAAAAAATCTTTTGAATTTTTTCCATAAATGCAGTAGCAACTTTACTTTATTTAAATGGATGAGATAATGCACAAAAGTGTGCATACTTGGTAAGTCTATCAACTACCACCATGATGACACTCTTTACTTCAGACTTAGGTAAACCTGCGATAAAACCCATTGAAACCTCATCCCAACATTGACTTGGAATAGATAAAGGTTGTAGTTGACCGAAGGTATTAATTGTCTCAAATTTATTTTGTTGGGAAAAAAAAAATTCTGCCACAAAATTTTGAATATTAGATTTAAGGTCGTCCCAAAAAAATTATTTCTTCACCCTATGGTAAGTTTTTAAAAATCCTAAGTGTCCTCCTAAGGGAGAGGTGTGCAATTCCAAAATAACCTTTTGTTTTAGTTGGGAATTATTACAGGGATATAAGAAATATTTGTACCATAAGGAATCATTTTTCCAATTAAATGTATCATATGTACTCAGATCTTGCTGCAAATTTTGAATGAGTGTCCAAAATTATTCGTCATTCTTCCATCCCTCCCTTGCTTCAGTTATCCTATCTGGTTGGATAATAAAAATGGCACAAAGCAATGATTCCACCTCCTCATCCTTTCTTGAGAGTGAATCTGCAACAACATTTAGCTTCCCTTTTTTGTAGATGATTTCAAAGTCATAACCCAACATCTTTGTGACCCATTTTTTATACTCCTATGAAGATATTCTTTGTTCCAAAAATTATTTAAGACTATCATGATCAGTTTTTACCTTGAAGAGTCTTCCCATTTGGTAAGGTCTCCATTTCTTTAGTGCATGTAGTATTGCCAACATTTCCTTCTCATAAATAGCTTTATGTAAATACTTTGTTTTCATTGGACAGCTCTAAAAATAAATGGTTCTTCCTTCTTGCATTAAAACAACACCAATTCGATTTCCTAAGGCATCACATTCCACAATAAAGGTTTTTGTGAAGTCTGGCATAGCTAAGACCGGTGCTAGGCACATTGCCCCTTTAAGATGTTAAAAGGCCTTAGTTGCTTCAAGAGTCCATGAAAATGCATCTTTCTTAAATAATGTTGTTATAGGTGCTACTATTATCCCATAATTCTTAACAAACTTGTGATAATACCCAATTAACCCAAGAAATCCTTGCAATTGATGTATGGTTGTGGGGACTTTCCATTCCTTAATGGATTTAATTTTGTTAGGGTCTACCTTAACGCCCTCCTGAGATACAATATGACCCAGATATTCCACCTCTTATACTCCAAAGAAACATTTGGAGGTTTTTTCATATAATTGTTTATCCTCCAATAGTTTAAGCACCCTGTCAACATGTTGAACATGACCTTCCAAGACCTGTTGTAGATTAGCATATCATACAAAAATACCAACACAAATTTTCTAAGGAAGGGTTTGGAAATGAAATTCATCAACCCTTGAAATGTAGAAGGTGCATTGGTAAGGAAAAAAGGCATCACCAAAAATTTATAATGACCCTCATGAGTTCAAAATTTTGTTTTCAGAATATCTTCAGTCTTCATTCTAATTTGATGATATCCTAAATGAAGATCCAACTTGGTAAAATAAATTGCTCCATGTAATTCATCCAATAATTCATCAATCACGGGAATGGGAAATTTATCTTTAATAGTGAGCTTATTGAGCTCCCTATAATCTGGACACATGCATCATGATCCATCCTTCTTTTGCACCAATACTACTGGAGCAGAGAAAGAAATTTGACTAAGTTGAATTATACCAGCCTCTAATATTTCTGCAATCATACGTTCAATTTCTCTCTTTTGGACATAAGGATATTTGTAAGGCCCGATGTTTGGAGGAACACTTCCTGGAATCAAATGACTAGCATGATCATGATCATGAATAGGTGGGAGTCCTTTGGGAGTTTCAAACACCTTGCAATGATTGTCCAAGAATTTTTGGAGGTATGGAGAAATAGATAATTTTGATGTTGGAACTTTTAGTGAGCATAATTTTGCAATTACGCGTCGTTTTTCTTTCTTCAAAAGATTTATCATGACATTAGAGCTTATTATATTTCTCGGCTTCCCTGTGATATCCCATGATTCAAATTCCTTTCATTCCGAAAAAAAATTCAAGAAAATTTCTTGAAAATTAAAAGCTACCATCCCCAAATATTGTAACCATTGTACTCCTAGTACAACATCAACACCTCCCATTGGAAAGGAAATAATTCGACTATTCAATACATATTCCACCATGGTTAGCTTCATATTATGGCACTTTCTAGAGAAATTTATAGTTCCTCCGTTTGTAACTATCACTTGACACTCTAGTGTTGGGTATAGGAAGCAATTCAATTCCTTGGCTACCTTAAAATGAATAAAATTATGGGTACTGCCTGAATCAATCAAAAATATTACATTTTTCTTCTTGATATGTCCTTCTATCTTGAGAGTTTGAGGAGTGGTATTTCCTACCAATGCATTATAGGATATGGTTGGACTCATTTCTTCTTTCTCTAGGGTTAGTTACTGGTGTATATCCTCTTCTTTTGAAGTTTATTGTTCACTTTCTTCCTCCTCTTCACAATCTATGTAAAATAATTTCTTCTCAACACACTTATGACCGTTAGTGTATTTTCTATCACAACTGTAGAAAACCTCTTTTTCCTTTTTTTCTTCCATTTTTTGTGGTGTCATCCTTGTATGTTGTGGAATTCTAGAATTAGCAACACTTCCATCTTTATAGATGTGAGTGGTAGGCTTCCTTGTCGCCATAATTTTACTTTCAATTTTTCTTGCCAACATGAATGCCTTCTCCAATGAATCAAGTTCCCAAAGGCGAACCTCATGTTGGATGTTATCCTTTAAAGTCCCTATGAAGACATAAATCTTGTGTTCCTCTGGAATATTAGTTACCCTTATATTTAATTTTTTGAAGTCCTCAGTGTGCTCCACCGTTGAACCCTTTTGTTTGAGACTTATCAATTGGCTAAAGAAGGTGTTGATCTTTGTATCCTCATAATGTGTTATCATTTCCTCCGTAAAAATTGACCAAGTGACAATTTTTTTACAAGATAAAAGCCATCGATACCATACAAATGTGTTTTGTTCTAAATATAAAGGTTCAATGCATACCTTTTATGTGCTTTTCACATTATGGAGATCAAAATATTGCTTCATATGTAGTATCCATGTTATAAGATCCTTGCCATCAAACTTCCTCATATCGATATTTGGAATGTGGTGGGTCTTCAATCCAACTTTAGAGTTTATGAAATCACAAGTAACATTTAGTTCTCATCATGAGTTTCCTCTACTACCTTTTAGCCATTAGGAATCATTTCTTGTATCAACTTTGTCAAACCTTCCTTCAAACCTTCCAAGTCCATTTTTAGATCATTCTTCGTGTCTTCCATGTTGCCTTTCATTTTTTCATCAATATTAGCTTCCATGCCATCCATCTTAGCTTCCATTCCATTCTTCAAACCATCCATCTTAGCTTCCATGCCTTTCTTCAAACCATCCATCTTATCCTCCATTTCATTCTTTGTTACTCATTGCGAGAGTGAAATTTGTTGCACTTGGTCTTGTAATTTTGATATATCAAGTTGCACTTCTTCCTCTTCATGAGTCATAGCAGAGCCTTCTAAGGGCTTAATAGGTGTTGAATTATTTTTAGGGGGAATTTCAGAACCCAATACTGATATCTATGCTTCAATATTCCCTTGGAATCACTTCAAACTAATTTTTCAAACAAGACTTATGAAATTTAAAAAAAAAAATACATGTTTTTTTCTTGTTTTTGAGGAGCTCAATATTGAAACTGATGTATCTCTGTAATTTCTGATCCCCGGGATTTTATCTTTGGTCCTTAAGTATCCCTCTAAATCTTCCATCCAATTCCACGGGTCTGACCTAATTTGGATTCTTCAAAGCAAAGTTATGCCCAATCTCCCACAATGACCTAATTATGGATTGGTTCAGTAGAGCGAAATTTTATGGTGTGCCACGTGTCATTGTATCCTCCTTCAGCTTTGAAATCGATATACAGGAAATTATAGTCTGTGTAATTTTGGCCACTTTTTACAGCACTCCAGTCTGATGCTCAGAGAGAGAGTTATGAAATTTTTCCCAAGGTCATCTCTTTGGGATGAAATTCAGGAGCCTGCAAAAACCCTAACTTTCATAGATCATATCTCTGAAAATATTGTGAACAAAGATCTAAAATTTTTACACGAAGTTCCTTGGGGATTCTTCACAAATGGGTTTTTTGTTTAGCTTCTGAACCTTTGTATAAAAAAATTTATAGCAAAAATTTCACGTTGGCATGTTTGAAGGAGTGAAACCCTATAATCTAAAGCTCTGATACCAAATGTTATGAAACTAGCTCACAAAATAGAAGAAAAGAGAGATCAACGACTTAGAAATCAGTCTATTCGAGGGGGAAACCTCATTTTCATTACATAAATATTCAATTCTTGGATGATACAAATGAAAAAACCTTCTTTCTATACATAGGAGTCCATGGTTTCACAATGTTACTGTGAATTATAATCGCAAGCGTACGAAAAAAGCTCACTTTAGTTTTGCATAACAAACAGCCCTAACATCAAAGATGACTGTCAATTTCCTTAGATCTGCAGTTAGTGATCAAAATAAATGCTACAGAAATGCAGAACTATTTAGTTAAAGACATTAAACAACAAATAATAAGCAAGAGTTTCTTCATGGATCCAATGAACAAGATAAGAATTTTTTGTATTATGACACCTGGGAAGGGAACATCGAAATATCTTACGAGTCCCCCTCAATGGGATGGGTTCTTGTATGTCCTCAGCACCTCATATCTAAGATCTCTCTCTCTTGATGGTGTAGAAAACCTAGACAAAAATGGAACTCAAAGGGAGCTCACAAGCAAAAGGTAGGAAAATATGACAATGATGGAGGATCAAAGTCAGACCAAAGTATAGATCTAGAGTGATATTTAGGCAAAAAAAGGTAGTGAATGAATGGAAAACCCCTTCTATTTATAAAAAATATTGAGTTAGTCTAGATATTGGTGCATAATTAAAATATTATTAACCAAATCTAGATCCAACTTTTATGGAATATTTTATTACTTTTGTTGGAGGGAAAAAGAATTTGAATTTGGTCAAATCCCTTTATTTATAAATAATAAATAAATGATTTATTTATTATTTTAAGAATGTGGTTTAGTAATAATTACATAAATAGTGATTTATTCAATTATTTATAAATGATTTAGTCAAATTTAACAAGGAATATTATTTAAATAATGTTTTAAATAATTATTCCTAGAAAATAATAAGATAAATAATGATTTATCTAATTAATTTTCTTGTTTTGGGTTAAATATGACCAGGAATATTAATTAAACATTGGTTTAATTAATTATCCCTTGATGAAAATCAAACAAATAAGGATTTATTCAATTATTTCTCATGGGGTTTCCTGTTTAGACCAGAAACAAATTAATAATTATGGATTACTAATTTATTTTTCATAGTGAAAGAAATTTTACTATGGTAAAATTGGTTTTACATGGTGTACTTTAGTCCATATAATAGTAATAGGTTAGATGACCAAAAATTGGTATAACATATTGCCCCCCAGCGTGCGAGCGTTAGGAGCTAATCGTATGACCGAAGTACATTGTAAGAACTCAATCACTAGACACCGAAGGGGGAGTCAGAGAGAGAGAAATATAAGGTAGACTAAAGCGCGAGAGGAAAAAACCTTGAGGAGGCAAGACTTACAGGTGTGAAAAGTCTCTTTTATGAGTGAGTACCTGTTTTACATGAGGCAGGGGAGGCATATCTATGCCCACCGAGATAACAAAGTAAAAAGAATAATGATGTGTCAAGCAAACAAGGGACTGAACTATATAGTACATGTTGGCATAAACATGGGCCAAATAAAAACATGATAATGGATCCCACATACATCCTGTACCTGGGACAATAGCCAGGACTTATACAATAATATCTGAGTACATGAGATATAAGTACAACCAAAAAGGCCCTGTAAAATAGGAAAGAGCTTTGAAAATATGAATGATACATGCAAACTAAAGAGGCGTTGCAAGCGGTTGAGGCCAGAACCATCAAATCTATGGAGCTGCATCCAAGGCTGTAGTAGAGAAGTCATCCGAGCATGTGGGGGGCTACCTGAAGGGCCACCCCCTCATGAGGTCTGAAAAATTTCACACATACCCGAGAATCACTGGTACAATCTACTGCATCACTAAACCATCGAGTATACAGATCTCGATCATGCCATAAGGAGATGGAACTGAGAAAAAATCAAGTCAAAGGGAAATAAAGGGTCCCTTTGCCTAATCCGAAGCATCGAAAAAAAGTGGAAGCTGGAACCTAGGTACACCTCCCTCTAGACATGTCTTTTGGAATGGATAATCTGATGTCAACAGAAGGAGGTCCACCATAGGTGAGGCAATAAGGAATCCTCTACTAAAGCACGAGGGATAACAACAAAGTGACTGATAGATTGACACCATGGATGATGGTGGAATGGGGGGTACTGAGTAGTGGGTTGACGACTTCCCTTGTTAGAGCATAAAGGGCATGGATGACATACTAGCTACTGACTCGACTCCGTAGGGGATAGGGGATAGTATGACTGAAGGCCAAAATATGCGACACGAGAGAGGAAAAAAGCAATGAAGGATGGAAGACTGTGGCAGGATACAAAGGGACTTGGGACAGACTCCATGGATGCGATGATGACTCAACTCCGATGCTCTAAATAAAGGCGACTCGATGATGCTGCCACACAGAAAAGGCCCAGTGGGGACCATAAAAACATGAGTACAAGATGGGTACTCATGACGAAAATTGGCATGAGCGAGAACAAGTATGAAGGCAAGGTGGTGCCCCAAGTACAAGTGTTGAAAGTGAATAAATTCGATTTTGAGGAGCAATGAAGTGACCCTTCTTGGAAAAAAAAAATTGTCCTGGTGAAGTACCAAATCACAAAAAACAAAAGGATACCCATTTGAGACCTCGGTGATATGAGGAAATGATAGCACATTATGAGGATACAAAGAGCAACACCTTCTTTAGCCAATTGATAAATCTCAAACAAAAGGGTTCAGTGGCAGAGCACATTGAGGAATTCTAAAAATTGAATATAAGGGTAACTGATATTCCAGAGGAACACAAGATTGATGTCTTCATAGGGACTTTAAAGGATAGCATTCAACATGAAGTTCACGTCTGGGAACCGGATTCATTAGAGAAGGCATTCAGGTTGGCGAGAAAAATTGAATGTAAAATTATGGCAACAAGGAAGCCTACCACTCGCATCTATAAATATGGAAGTGTTGCTACTCCTAGACTTCCACAACCTACAAGGTTGACACCACAATAATTGGAATAAAAAAGAGAAAAAGGGCTTTGCTACAGTTGTGATAGAAAATAAACTAAAGGTCATAAGTGTGCTGAGAAGAAATTATTTTACATAGATTGTGAAGAGGAGAAAGAAAATGAACAAGAAACTTCAAAAGAAGAGGATATACACCAAGAAGCAACCCTAGAAGAAGAAGAAATGAGTCTGGCCATATCATGTAATGCATTGGCAGGAATTACCACTCCTCAAACTCTCAAGATAGAAGGACATATAAAGAAGAAAAAGGTAATAGTGTTGATTGATTCTAGTAGTACCCATAATTTTATTCATTGTAAGGTGGCCAAGGAATTTAATTGTTTCCTATACCCAGCACCAGAATGTCAAGTGATGGTTGCAAATGGAGGAACTATAAATTTCTCTGGAAAATTCCATAATATCAAGCTATCAATGGGGGAATATGTATTGAATAGTCCAATGCTTTCCATCCCAATGGGAGGTGCTGATGTTGTACTAGGAGTACAATGGTTACAATCTTTGGGGATGGTAAATTTTAATTTTCAAGAACTTTTCTTGAAATTTTTTGAAAAAGGAAAGGAAATCGAATTACAAGGTATCACAGGGAAGCCAGGAAAGATAATAAGCTCTAATGTCATGACAAAGCTTTTGAAGAAAGAAAAACGAGGCGTAATTTCACAATTATGCTCACTAGAAGTTCCAACATCAAAATCATCTATTTCTCCAAATATCCAAAAAGTCTTGGACAATCATTCCAAGGTGTTTTATACTCCCAAAGGACTCCCACCTATTCGTGATCATGATCATGCTATTCATTTGATTCCAGGAAGTGTTCCTCCAAACATCCGGCCTTACAGATATCCTTATGTGCAAAAGAGTGAAATTGAATGTATGATTGCAAAAATGTTAGAGGTTGGTATAATTCAACCTAGCCAAAGTTATTTCTCTGCTCCAGTAGTATTGGTGCACAAGAAGGATGGATCATGGTGCATGTCACCGGATTATAGGGAGCTCAATAAGCTCACTATTAAAGATAAATTTCCCATTCCCGTGATTGATGAATTATTGGATGAATTACATGGAGCAATTTATTTTACCAAGTTGGATCTTCGTTCAAGCTATTATCAAATTAGAATGAAGACTGAAGATATTCCGAAAACAACATTTCGAACTCATGAGGGCCATTATGAATTTTTGGTCATGTCTTTTGGCCTTACCAGTGCACCTTCTACATTTCAAGGGTTGATGAATTCCATTTTCAAACCCTTCCTTAGAAAATTTGTGCTAGTATTTTTTGATGATATACTAATCTACAACAGGTCTTGGAAGGATCATGTTCAACATGTTGACAAGGTGCTCAAACTATTGCAGGAGAAACAATTGTATGCAAAAACATCCAAATGTTTATTTGGAGTACAAGAGGTGGAATATCTGGGTCATATTGTATCTCACGAGGGTGTTAAGGTAGACCCTAACAAAATTAAAGCCATTAAGGAATGGAAAGTCCCCACAACCATAAAGCATTTGCACGGATTTCTTGGGTTAACAGGATATTATCGCAAGTTTGTTAAGAATTATGGGAGAATAGCAGCACCTCTAACAACATTATTGAAGAAAGATGCATTTTCATGGACTACTGAAGAAACTAAGGCCTTTGAACATCTTAAAGAGGCAATGTGCCTAGCACTAGTCTTAGCTACGCAAGACTTCACAAAAACCTTTATTGTGGAATGTGATGCCTCAAGAAATGGAATTGGTGTTGTTTTAATGCAAGAAGGAAGACCCATTTCTTTTGAAAGTCATTCAATCAAAGGAAAGTATTTACATAAGGCTATTTA
Source organism: Pinus albicaulis (assembly GCA_034641835.2). Lineage (NCBI taxonomy): Eukaryota > Viridiplantae > Streptophyta > Pinopsida > Pinales > Pinaceae > Pinus > Pinus albicaulis. Next base: position 721,693,398 of record CM076570.1, on the reverse strand, counting down.
TGAGAAGGAAATGTTGACCATACAACATGCACTAAAGAAATGGAGACCTTAACTAATGGGAAGACACTTCAAGGTAAAAATTGATCATGATAGTCATAAACACATTTTGGAACAAAGACTATCTTCGGAAGAGCATCAAAAATAGGTCACAAAGATGTTGGGTTATGACTTTGAAATCATCTACAAAAAAGGAAAGCTAAATTTTGTCGCAGATGCACTCTGAAGAAATGATGAAGAGGTGGAAGCATTGCTTTGTGCCATTTCTATTATCCAACCATATTAGATAACAGAAGTAAGGGATGAATGGAAGAAGGATGAAGAATTTTGGACACTCATTCAAAAGTTGCAGCAAGATCCTAGTACATCTGATACATTTAGTTGGAAAAATGATTCCTTATGGTGCAAAGATCGCTTATATATTTGCAAGAATTCCCAACTAAAACAAAATATTCTTTTGGAATTGCACACTTCTCCTTTAGGAGGACACTCGGGATTTTTAAAAACTTACCACAGGGTGAAGAAAGAATTTTTTTGGGATGGCCTTAAATCTGATATTCAAAATTTTGTAGCGGAATGTTTGGTTTTCCAGCAAAATAAAGTTGAGACAATTAAGACCCGGGTCTTCTACAACCTTATCATTCCAAGTCAACATTGGAGGAGATTTCAATGGATTTTATCACAGGTTTACCTAATTCCGAAGGAAAGAGTGTCATCATGGTGGTAGTTGATAGAATTACCAAGTATGCACACTTTGTGCATTATCTCATCCATTTAAAGCAAGTAGAGTTGCCACTACATTTATGGAAACAAATCAAAAGTTACATGAAAACACAAATATTATTGTAAGTGAGAGAGATCCCATTTTTGCTAGAAAATTTTGGACAAAATTATTTTCTTGTTTGGGTACTCAACTAGCTCGTAGCTCATCTTATCGTCCTCAATCCGATGGTCAAACTGAGACAGTGAATAATTGTTTGGAAGGATATCTTCGTTGTTTTGTATCTGATAAACATACACAATGGGTAAAGTGGTTACTTGTCGTTGAATGGTGGTATATTAATTCCTTCCATATTGCAGCAAAAATGACCCCATTTATGTCACTTTATGGATATCATCCACCATCCCTCACATCATATTTAAGAGAAAATTCAAAGGTTCAAACATTGGAAGATCACATCGAGCATCAACAAGAAGTTCCTCAACTCTTAAAGGACAACCTAAATTTGGCACAAAATCGAATGAAAGAAGAGGCAGATCAACATCGCAGTGAGAGAAGTTTTGATGTAGGAGACTGGGCATTTTTACGGCTACAACCATAGAAACAAATGTCCCTCAAGCAAGCTTAGAAGGATAATAAATTATCGCCAAGGTACTATGGTCCTTACAAGGTGTTGGAAAAGATTGGTACTATGGCATACAAATTGGAGCTTCCTGCTTCTTCACGAGTGCATCCAATTTTCCATGTTTCATGGTTAAAGAAGGTTATAGGTGAAAATATTCCAGTTCAAACAATATTGCCGAACTTGATGAGGAAGGAAAAACCATATTGGAGCACGAAACGATCACGAAACAAGAACTAGAAACTGACATACAAAATCGATGGAGATTTCAGAGTATCTCATCAAATGGAAGAACTTACCCACTAAATATTCTACATGGGAGGATGAGAATTTTATACAGAAGCACCCGAAGCTACTCAAGCGTTGAGGACAACACTTTTTTGAAGGAGAGGAGCATGTCAAGTCCTTATATTACTAGTATAGTCCCTTATTGTTGTTAGCGTAACCCCCTTTTTGTTATTGTTGTACCCCTGTAACCCCCATATTGTTATTATTTTGCTCTTACATTATTATTGTTAGGTTGGCTAGGATTACATTGTGGCCCCACTAGGATTACATTGTGGCCCCATGGACTCCTATATATAGAGACGAGATTTTTTCATTTGTATCATCCAATAATTGTTTATTCATGTAATGTATTGGAGGTTTCCCCCTCGAAGTGGCTTATTTCTAAGGTGTTGATATCTCTTTTCTTCTCTATTTGGAGCTGGTTTCACAATAGGGAAACACACAGCCAGTGTTACCGCGAGGGCGGAACATTATGGATTTTGTAGAGCGCTACTGTCGACCGGGTCTCCATGTGAAAGGGACACGGATACTAATCAGAGATCTAGAGAGGTTAGAGACTCGTGTTGTGGCCGCAGCGGTGTTGTGTATCCTGGGAAACTAGGTGCTCCACCACATCACTGTGGGTCAGATGATGCTGGTTGAGAGTGTGTTGAGTGGGACCTACTATGGGTGGGCCCAAATGATGTTGTCGTCATTGAAATGATAGTTTTCGCTATGCAGGCTGCAGGTGAACCATGATTGTGCATATGGCACAGTGCTTTGATCGCTCTTCTTTGAGAAGATCCTAACAGTCCGGCCTCACATATAGATCCAGGATGGGGGCCCGCGAGAGCCCAGGATGCGCCACTGGGGGCGGCTACTGTGTAGAAAGGGAGGTGGGGCAGTCGGATGGGTGTTCCGACCCGAGTTTTTTCACTCATTGGGATCAGATGCCACTGTACATAGACGAGTATCCCTATAGTGGGATGAGTTATCATGGGGACCCTGACCTGCCACTGCCGCCAGGTCGAGCATGGGGGCCTGATGGTAAGTGAAAATTTGCTTATCTTTTATGTGCATTTTAAAGTTTTATAATATTGTATATGGTACTGATTCATTAACTTTTGGTATGCAGATATAGCATTGGTAAAATCAGTCGGGTATATGGGACGGACCGTAGTATCAGGAGCTACAGGTCCTAGTGGATTGAGGGGACCACAAAATGAGGATGCAGTGGCCCTCCTGGAGGACATCCGTCGTAGATGTGAGAGGTTGTTGACCAGTGTTTCAGAGCGTGGTTGGCAAGACCTTGATGACCATTACATAGAGCCATGTATTGGTCTACCCTCGTAGTGGCGAGGGGTTATGCAGCGCATAACGATGGCCGGACAGAGGATGCACGATTTACGAGCTACTGAAGTCGAGCCTTTGGCCTGGGATCCTCGAGATAGTGATTAGATTTAGGGGCATGAGGTGCCCCCAGTTTTTATTTTTTGTAGCATGTTATGGGCATGTCATATGTATCAGATTTGATGGACTCTAAAACATTTTGAACGACACATATAATGGATATGCATCGTTTTATGATTTATTGTTATTGTCTTGTGTGGAATGTGTGTGATAAATGCCAATATAGAATATTGTTTGCAATGTTGTCTACATAGTGATTTTGTGCTCTAGGTACATGACTGAATGTAATTATTTCAAATTCACGCATCAAAATCTTCACTCATAAATATCTTCTAAAAAGGATAGGATTATGCACATGATAAACATGATTCAATTGCATGGCAAGCAGCAAGGAATCTAAACGAACATGAAGGTGAAGGATGTAATGGGAAAGGGCATCGGCTAATAAACCTCTCACTGCATCATATTCAACCTGGTTATTGGTGACAATACCAATGCATACGCCATTAAAAAGGACAAGCAAGTGCAAGGGGGTAAAAAAGGCCCAGGCTGGTGAGGCTAGATTCTAGGAGTAACGACTTGCACCATTAGCATAACCGATATATGGTGTGGATGGGGGGTCCATCTGAAAGGTGCCATAAGACAACAAATGAGAGGATGATGAAAAATGTTGGCAACTCGAATGCAAGGTAGAAATCAAACAAGCACTGCTAGAGGGAGTGCTCTGGGTAGGATTTCTACCACCCGCACACTAGAAGATGGATGGTGTGGGGGAGCTGCCTTCGGGGCAGCTTGTGCTCAGGTCGTGAAAGTCACCATAGACACGGATGGTTCCATTCCTCTTATGGGCAGGAAAGATGAAGTCAGGGGTGGAAAAGGCTTCCATGATGTCATCATCACAATAGAAGATGGGGTGACGCGTGGAAGGGTAACCACATGACGCAACAAGGCTAACTGACTCATCATCATGAGAAGAGAGGTTCACATGTGCATCGTCACAGGGGGTGACAGAATAATAAGTAAATAAGGGATTTATCGATGTTGAGCCCAGGGTGATCATTGGAGGGAGGTCAAACGAAATATAAGGGGAAGTCCCAGAGGGGTCTTCCATGTGGATCTCATACATGATGAAAGGTAAAGGATAGTGGCTAAAGACTCTGTCATATTGACATCAAGAGGGGGAATTTCAATGGGAGTAGATGTATCCTCGGATTGGGCTGAAGCATACTGCGCAAGTATGGGAGAGGCGGACTCATTCTGTTCGATCTTGTATTCCTGGACTACTTCCAAAGAGGCACGATAGTGCTTGAGGCAGGGACAAAGGTGGGTATAACGGCCATGGAGATCACACAAATCACAGGGGTGGTTGGTGCAAACGTTCTTGGGGTTCTTGACTGCGATTGGTAAAGTAACAAGGGCTTCAGAGACCTTAGACTTAGGAAACACGACATTGACCATTGGCTTGATACGAGGCAATTTAGGACAGTTATGGGTGGCATGACTGAAAACATCACTCAAAGCACACAAGGGGGTATGATTTGGAGGCTGAGGAGGAGCAGGGGTTGTTTGGGCAGCCTTTTCCTTAGGTGCCTTCTTGCGGGCTTTTCCCCCCTCACCTGAGGCTTTTGCAATAGGAGTAGGTTCCTGTTGAGGTGGTTGAGGCACAAAAGCAAAGGGAGGGATCATGGTGACCGGTTGGACTGAAGTCAAAGTAGTATAAGGTTCGGGCTGACCAGGTGGGATAGAAATTGGGGGATCAATGTACCAGACTGGGATCCCTAGGTTCATGTTAAGAAGAATCAAGGTATCCATAACAGGTACCAAAAATACTCTAGGAGGGGGAGCAAGAAACAATATCTGACCGGAGGGGTAATGGCCAGGCAGGACGGCTCCGAGATGGTTAAGGCTAGGGGGGACCATTCCAGGAGGGTAGATAGGATCATGGACACCAGCTACAGATGAGGGGCCTTGAGGAGAGGGTCTTAAAGGTTGAGTCAATGTGCTAGGAGCAGGTTGCACAGGGCAGGGCTGCTGACTAGTCGAACTGGTCCATTTGAGGTCAGACCGAGACGATTTCATCATGCAAACATTCAACGAGCTAGGGTCAGAGATAGGAGGAGGGAGACCAAGGAGTGAACCAAGAAAAGAGGAATATTTATAGAAATTGGGTGAGACACTGGTCGTAGGTTCGACTATTTGTTTATTGGCCACTAAAGAAATGATGCACTCAGGGGAGGTCTAAGTCTTCGGTTCGTAATATGTCAAATGATCGATGGTGATGATATTTCCATTGTGAGGAAAGCACATATTACGGTGAACCGAAGATGGGATAGCAGAAATTGCACAAGTGTAGCTATGACCCAATAGAATGTTGTAGTCTAAGGGGGCATCAATGACTTCTACGTCAAGACAAACAATCTTGCCCGCAAGAGTAATAGGAAAGTTGCGGAACATGTCGAGGGGCTGGGAAGAGTGGCCATCCCATTCACAGAGGGTTATAGTGGAAGGGGATAATTTAGGAGATCCTAGTTTCTTCCAAACCGAAGCGGACATCACATAGGTGGATGCTCCCTCATCAATGATACAATGGGAGACGTTGGTATTCTGAATCTTGACAGGGATTTGGAAGGCGACGGAAGAAGGGGAGGATGTTCTGACCGATCAACATCGAATACAATCAAATGATCATCTGAAGGATCCACAGTTCCCATGGCAGTTAGTAGAGCTTTTCGTTGTGAAAGGCAGGACTAGAGGACTTCCAGAGTTGACATGGTGGTAGGGGATTGCACCAAGTGATCTACTATATTATAGGAGTGGGAGGCTTTACCAAAAGCAGTGTTTCAGGGTAATGGTCCCTTGGGGATCTTGGTATGAACCTCTGCCTTAGGCTGAGGGATTAGTAAAGGACCATTGGGTGTCGAAAGAGGCTCTATGGGACCTAAAGAAGGGGGCTTGGTAGCAGACGTAGAGGGGGGCTTGTTGTACTGACGGGACCAAGTGTGAAGGTTGAGATCAATGGTAGTGTGTTGGTCAGAGTTCATCATGAGGATCTAGTAATCATAGGTACCATGTGGAGGAGGTTGAGTGGCCGCCTGACTTTCAGGGGGTTGGGCAGCCACATATCCTTGCTGGGGGAAAGGATTGGTAAACACAGGTGGTTGGATAGGCACAGCATTGGGAGGAACCGAAGGGGAGGCTTGTTGTCCTCGGGATGTTGCTTGAGATTCCCACATCTGACACATCTAAGGTAAAATATGACAATCATGAGTGTAGTGACCACATACACCACAACAAGAACAAGGCTTATTCGTGTGAATAGGCTTGTCTTGCTTGGGCTAAGTTCCCTATTGTTGGGTTGCAGTGTTAGGTGCATACCTTTGGGGATTGTTCCTGGATTACCTGGGGCAGATTGGTTTTGGTTGCCTTTCCTCTTCTTTTTGGAAGAATGAGGATTAGTCGTACCCTACTGCGCATACATCTGACCCTGAGGGGGTGGTGGATGATCTTGCAGAGCTTGAGAAGGAAAGGGAGGTTGAGGTTCTAATGCTAGAGGATTTCGAGCACCAGGCTGTGGTTACAAATAATAAGGAGGTTGGGAAACATTGGGGTAAACAGGTTTGGAAAAAGGAGGAGGCATGCCATATCCTGGATACATGCTACCGAGAGGGGAGAAAGTGTTGGAAGAGTTGGAACCTCCCTGAGGGAAACCATAACCCATGGGAGGCTGAGTGTACGGATGTGAAAGGGATCCAATGATATTGTTGGCCGTGGCATGGGATGCCCCTGGTTCGTTGGCACCACCGGGTCCAAGGACTTCAGGTAAGATGGTATAAACATAACCAGATTGTGCGTAGGTCAAGTGATATTTCAATATAATCTGGAGGGCAGCTTCCTCAGTCTGAGGGAAGTGAGATGTGATATCTTTGCCAATAGCAGGCAAAAGAAATCTAAGGAACCAGTCCATGTAGACACGGTCTTTGAAGGTAGGGGCTCGACATAGGCTCTTTCTTCTCCGCCATTCTTGAACATGGTCATATAGGCAGGTCATAGAAGATTGACGAAAATAGGTCAAGAGTTCAGTACCGGTGTCATAGCAAAGGGGAAGCTGGAATTAAGATAGAAAAGCCCTGAAAAGGGTCATAAAAGTAGTATGAGAGGAGGAGGCCTAGTCGACATACCACTTGGAAGCTTCTCCAGTAAGCATACACTAGAATTGTAGAAATTTTAATACAATTATGTATTCCTTGGATTCTCCTGATCTAACAATTATATGTCACTGTTAAATACATAATCGCTTCTACAAAAATATTTTCGGAAATTTAAAATACGATCACCAATTGCAAACACATGAAGAAAGATCAATCACACATAACACAGATGTTTTTACCGGGAAATCATAAAGATAAAAACCCCACTATCATATATTATGTATATATCATGGATCATGAAACAATCTCATACAAAACTCTAATATAAGAGCTCTCAGTACAATATACAATCATCTCACACTGTCATACAAAAATTGCAAAATACATGCACCAATTTACTACCTCATGACAACCTGCCTCCATTGTGCAATCTCTATTGATCACAATCCCTAAATGAATGAGATCCTGCCTTGCCTTTACTATGAAATCCTCATTGGCATCTCCAATGTGTGTGTGGTTGCATGAGTGCATCCACTAATGTCACAACTGATAGTCAAACTATCCCTTTCACCTATCTCTCAACTGGGTCTCCACTGGATCTGACATGCATGTAGTTAATAGTAGTAAATATTCAATTGCATGTGAGACCACTGATTGTGAATTAATTAAATAATTAATTCACTGATCTCTCACTAGTGTATGTTTAGTTGCAACTAGCACAACTAATTTTAACTCACTTAACTAAGTTAAACAACTTTACAACTCACATAACTACATATCCAACTCTGTTACAACTTCGAATCACTCAATTACAACTAATTCCCCTTTCATGTCCCACCAACCAACCACTCAACTCGAAATCCACTTAGCTAATTGATTTGCCACTTCAGTTAACTATTTCCAAGTGCTCATTGAGAATAGTTTAATGTTTATTGTCCAATTATTATTAAGAGATAATAATAATCGACATGCATTGTATATTTAGACATGCAATCTATAAATAGACTTCGCACATGCATCTAAAAATATAAAATCATCTATATATATAATTTTCTCACCATTACAAAAATAGATTCCCTCTATAAATAGAATTTTCTTACCATTCTAAAAATAGACATACACCTAAAAATATCATGTGGGCCCCACCTAGTTTAGGTGCTTAATTTTCACTAGGATCATCATCTTGTTGAATCTCAACAAGAAAGGGATTATAATTCACCTCTATCATGTCTCTATGGTATTCGAATTTTCTCCTGGTGAGCACCTTCGTCAGAATATCAGCATCTTGATCTTTCGTAGGAATGTACTGAAGCAACATGATCTTCCACTGCACATATGATGATACTGGATATATATGTGCTTAGATTTATCATGAAACATATGATTAATCGAGAGTTTAATGCAACTCTGGTATCACAATGAATCACTGTAGGATCTAAATGAGAACCAAACAAACCAACCAGGATATTTCTCATCCATGTAGCCTTGCATGCAGCTTGACTTGCTGACATGTATTCTGCTTCCGCTGAACTGAGTGCAACGGATCTTTGTTTTATGTTGTACCAAGAAAAAATTGTTCTGATCCTGAAGACCCCTCCTGATATGCTCTTTCTATCAGTTGGGCTGCCCACCCAATCTGCATCTGTGAAGCCATGTAACTTCACCTCATCCGTCAGTTTGTACCATAATCCATACTCAGATGTGCCCCTGAGGTATCTCAGGACATGATTTCCTGCCTTCCAAAAGAGCTTGGTAGGCTTAACCATCTCTTGACTAAGTTATTTCACCGCATATCATATGTCCAGTCTTGTATTCACTAAATACATTAGCGAACCCACTAACTGTCGATAGATAGTAGCATCCACTACCTCTCCAGATGTAGCGTCCTCTTTCCTCCAGTTTCCGGGAAGAGGAGTATCCATGGGTTTTCAGCCCTCCATGTGAAACTTACCCAGTATCTCCCTTGCATACTTGCCTTGAGACACAAAAATTTCACCTTCTCGCTGCCATATTTCCAATCCAAGGAAATAATTAAGGAATCCCATATCCTTCATCTCGAACTCCTTTGCAAGGTCCTCCTTGCATGAGTGTATCAGCTGCTCATCACCAGTCAATATTAAATCATCAACATAGAGAACAATGATTAAAATATTACCCTCCACCACAATTTGGTGTAGGTTTGCATCCGCCTCACTCTTGGTGAAGCCAAGTCCAATTAAATAGCTTTCGATCTAAATGTACCAAGCACAGGGTGCTTGCTTCAGCCCATACAGCACCCTTTTTAGTCTGCACACATGTGACTCATTTTTGAAGATCTCAAATCCTTCAGGATGCTCAATGTACACTTCTTCCTCAATTATCTCATTAAGGAACGCAGTCTTCACATCCATCTAATGAATGTGCCAACCCATCTGCGCTGAGAGAGAAAGGATGGTCCTTAATGAATAATACCATGCGACAGGTGCAAAGGTTTCTTCATAATCAATCCCCTCGATCTGTGAGAAGCCCCGGGCCACAAATATGGCCTTGTATTTCTCAACACTCCCATCAACAGCTTGCTTTACCTTATAGATCCATCTTGAGCCTACCACTGATTTATCAACCGACCTTGGAACAATTTCCCAAGAATTTTTTCTTACAATGGATTCATACTCCTCCACCATTGCATCTACCCATGTGGGCTCCTGCACTACTTCCTGAAAGGAATATGGCTCAATCAAAATACATTTTCTCATGAGATCCATGTATCCAGTGAATCGGTCAGGAGACTGTCTTTGTCTGTGCTGTGAAGTAGGTACTCCTACATTGTGTGCCGCATCAAGTTTCAACCTCTCAACTTCTATTGTACGACTTCTTCTAGTTTTGATGTTTGTCTCTGTGTGAGTGGAATCCTCCACTCCATGAACCTCCTCCTGTGGCTGATCCACATCTAGAGACTCATCTTTGGGAACCAAATTTTCCTCCTCTACATGTAATTCTAGCTCCCTCTCAAGCGACAACTTCATGGCTTTCTCCTCATTGAATTTTATATCCCGTTGCACCACAGTCATTCGACTGTTTGGAAAATACACACGATAATTATGGGGTGTTTCTATGTACCCCACAAATATCCCAACTTTAGAAGTCATCTCCAGCTTCTTCCTGGCGTTCTTGGTCACATGCACATAAACAGATGAACCAAAAATCTTAAAGTGAGAAACATCTAGTTTCTTACGAGTAAAAGCTTCTTCAGGTGTACTCATTGTTGGGAAAAATACTGAGAGGGGGGGGTGAATCAGTATTTAGGGCAAACTGAAACTTTTTACTTTTTCATGTTCTAAAACCCATACGCTACTTTGATGAAGCCAACTAGCGTATACACGCGGATATACTTCATAAAACTTGCGTATACACAGAGATCTAAATATGTCATTAGCTCTTTAGTTATATCATTCCATCATTCATTCATTAGATGTTCTATAAACAGTAAACATGTGCAGTAAGAACAGAATAAACCATCACACATAAGCATCACACATGAACACCAGGATTTTTAGGTGGAAACCCAAGTCGGGAGAAAACCACCGCTGCAGTTGCTCAGCCTTCAATATTTTATTATAGAGAAAACATCTTACAAAATATGTGCTGGTGCAGACTCCTACCAGCACGCAGGCACCCACCTGCGCTCGTTTACCAGCCTCTCCTGGAAGGGAGCTCCAACCCCCTGACTCGTTTACCAGCCTCTCCTGGAAGGGAGCTACGACACCCTGATCTCGTTTACCAGCCTCACCTGGAAGGGAGCTACGACCCCCTGACTGAAGGCTACAACCCTCAGCACCTCTATGGACCACGTTTCATCAATTTTCACACTGGATCCAAAGCATCCTTTAGGACACCACTTGCAGGCCACGTTTCATCATATTTTCAGACTGGACCCACTCCATACTTTTAACCAGAGTCAATCATGAAACTGATACATATAACTCACTGACAGATATTAGTAAACCAGCAGAACAGATCAGACATTTCTTACCACAGACTTCAGCAAACCCTAGTTTGCATACGCGCTTTCCTTTCACTGATGTCACGTATACATGCGCTTCCGTTCACATCAACCAGCGTATACTTCTGTATATATTAAAGATCCAATTTCATTGCGCATACGCGCTTTATCTTCAGTGAAGCCGCGTATATACGCGCTTCCTCTTCGGCGAACTAGCGTATGGTTCTTCAGACTTTTATGTCATTGCAATTCTTCACAACAGATACATCACTTCAGATTTTACCCTTTACCTCAGACAGATGTTCGCCTCATCACAGATCTAATCATTCCATAAACAGATCTAACAAATACAAGTACATTTCAGATCTAGATCCCCTTCTTCATCATTCCTTCATCGGTGCATCATACATTCATATATTTCATTCAAATGTAACCCTTTCCATTCAGATATACTTCAGAGAGAAGTATTCATTCAAGCTCATACATCTTTCACCCACACTCATGATTTGTACAATGAATTTCTTCTCCTTATATAGGTTTACCCTTTTTCAATACCATGAGCCAAAACCACATTACTTCCGATGGTATTCCTGGACGGGGTCATTTAGACGAATCATTACCCAATACAATGGGTCAATACCATGGTGGTTACCCCTGGTTTTGCACTTTATGAGCGCTTTTGCCCATACGCGACTTGGAACGTTGATTCCCGCGTGCATACGCTACTTCCCCTAGGCAAATCCGCGTATTCCTAGAGACATACTCTTTTCATCATAGATCTAGCACATACTGAATTCCTTTCTTCATTGCCTTCTGTACACACTGTAGATACATCATATTTAGTTCATCAAGACATATTCTATCAAGCACAACTTCATCAAGTAAGTTGCCATCATCTTCATCAAGTGGGTTGCCATTCAAGGACAACACTCAGCATCATATTGCTAGCAAGCATCATTTCATACAGATTTACATCTTTTACCAAGTCCAACAGGTCAAGAATAACTTCATCAGGTGGTTCGCCATCAAGGACAACACATGTCAATAGTCGCATGTCTTCATCTTCATTTAGTGGGTTGCCATCAAGGACAACACTCTGCATCATATTTCCAACAATATCCCCCTTTGGACTTGATGGCAACCACAATGGTGTTTGGTTACCACAACAGATAGGTACATTAAGAATACAATGACACCATGTCACTTTCCCCATTTTGGACACCATTCAAACACCATGTCACTCTCCCCCTTTGACATCAAGGGCAAAGGGTGGATCAAAACCAACATACTCTCCCCCTTTTCTCCACATGTGGAAGAAGCGTTCTGCAGATCTGATATATACTGAAGTGACCAAGCTCCCCCTGAGTTCATGCTGAATTTTCAAACATATTTTTCAATGAAGTACATGACTCTATGAACTTCCTATCACCAAAGACTCATACTTACATCAAATATCCAACCAAGTGGATTTACATATAAGACTCAAGTACCCAACCAAGTGGGTTTACAAATTTCAACTCAGCTACCCAACCAAGTGGGTTTACAAAATTTGACTCAGCTACCCAACCAAGTGGGTTTACAAATTTGACAAGTCCTTACATGACTGAATATTACAATTTTACATCATGGGTCTCAACATGACCTTTTCATCAAAATACAAATATGACTTTAAGACCAACACCAGAAAGTCCTCAAGAAAGAGAACATATTTCAGAACCATCATAATGCCAACAATGCATTATACTCAGCAAAGCTAATGCTCCCCCTGAATCTGTGCATCCAAGCATCCTTTTCATATGACTAAGGCTCCCCCTTAGTTTGTGCATCCTGAACACTTTCACCAACAAATCATCAAGGCATCTTTATCAAAACATTAGAAATAGAATTATGAGAACTGGAACACCACCAGAGATACCAGACAGTATCAGAGATACCAAACAGCACTGCAGCTGTGCTGAAGAGAGCTGACTCCAGACAGAAAAATTGTCAGCAATCAGACATACGCGGTTTTCTGTGCATGAACCCGCGTATATACGCGACTGTGTTTCAGGAAACCCGCGTATCCAATACCATCTTCTATATTTTAACCAGATCTGATCCTCTTGTGAGAGAAAGACAATGTTCAACTTCTTTCTGGGATATTTGAATGCTTCCCTGGACTACAGATAGATAGAACAGAGTAGTTGTGTCTTCAAGCGTCATCCAACGGTTGTAGCATAAGCACATTAGCAACCAAGCCTTCAGATACTTTGCAGCGTCAATACAATCTTTCCAAGAGATATTATCATACCAGAACATCATCTTCAAATATGTGTCAAGCAATCATCCATGTGGTCCAATACCATCAAGATCTTCAAGATTTAACATGAAGTAACATATGTAGGCAAAAGATCTCAACCATAGTAACAAACTCTGCATGATCTATTCTTATTTCTGAATCAAACGACTTCCAACTCATCCATGTGTGAGCACAAAAGATACTTATCAGCAACCAGGGCTCAAAATCTCATCATAATAAACCATGTACCAAGTCATCATTATTTGAGCAAGAGTATCACAAAAACCAAAGAATAAGCAGTCATATTGCCAACAATGCAATCATCAGTATTCAACCTACTGCTCCCCCTGGACCAGTGCTCCTTCTTAACTTGTGCAACCTGAAAACGTTCATCTGCACGGGCTGCCCTTATCTCCGAATTATAGGACTTTCATCTCAATAATGAATACTTTTCATCAACAAGCAAACAGGACTCATCCACAATCTTCAACACAAGAAACCATGTATCGTATCCTCATTATTTAGAACTGAGAAACTAAGCTGATACAGAGTCAATAATACAGTTTATTAACAATCAGACTGATGCTCCCCCTGAACCTCTGCTCCAGATCTTCAGCTATCATATAAATTCTCTTATCATCAATGCATACGCGACTGTGTCTGCTGGAACTCGCGTGTATACGCGACTTTTGTTCATCTAAACCGCGTGTGGAAAGTGAAGCATAGAATTTTTTTCATCTTCCTTCATCTCCTCCTGAACTTGTACCTCCTGAACCTGTCTTTTCCACATCAGATGCGCTGTCAGAAGTACATATAACCAGAATAATCAAATCTATCATGAGAGTCATCATACATTGCTCCCCCTATGACGATACATTACTAAATCTCATAATGTATCCCACATCATTCCTGCAGTCAATAAGAAAAGTCAGCTTCAGAAGCGGATGACTACAGTAGGGTCAGAATTCCCTACGTTTCTGATCGGTCTTCCATCTTTTTCCAGATTTGTTTGAACTTTCTATTTGTGTGCTGGAAGTTATCCAATTTCTCATATCTGTTCAACCTGCATTCCTTTTCTACATGTCCATACTTGTTACAAGAATAACATCTCATGTGTCCAAAGAAATAAGCATAAGAATCATAATGAGTATTTCTAATCTTCCTCCTTTTACAATCAGTTGCTTTATGTCCATACTTGTTACATGAAAAACAATATCCCTTGAAGCTACCAGAGTACCTTTCTGAGTAGAATCTGTTTGTTTGTGGCTGAATTGTTCTGCTTCTGCAATTTGCTGCAACATGCCCATAATTATGACATTTAAAACATTCAATGTTCTTGAATGAATTCCTTTGAGAATTCATGATTTTTGGTTGATCTTTTGTCTCTTTCAACACTTCAGGTTTAGTATTGACATCCTCTGAATTTTTAGCACTTCCTTGTGAGCTAGATTCTCCTTTAACAGTTTCATGGAAACCAAGACCAAGTTTGATAGCAGAAGACCTTTGATTACTTAGAATATTGTCCAAGATATTAGTACTATCTTGAAACCTCAAAAGTTTAACCTTTTCTTCTAATTTACCTTTGAGAATGTTTACCTCAACCTCCAAGGCTTGACATTGCTTTTTCATGCTTTCTTCTTTCCTTCTTCCATCTTCTACTTGATCCTTCAGTTTTAGAATCTCTTCTTTCAACCAATTTTCGTTTTCTTCACATGTTTGTTGCGACTCTTCATTCTTCTTATTTGATTTTTCCATATCTTCTTTGAGAGAGATGATTTCTGCTTCAAGGCCTTATTTTTCAAAAGACAGAGGTTCTTCATTCTTCTTATTTGATGCTTCGAGATTTACTTTCAGAGATATGTTTTCTGCTTCAAGTTATGCATTCTTCTTATTTGATTTATCCAGGTCTTCTTTGAGGGAGATAATTTCAGCTTCAAGGCTTTCACTTCGATTGGCTACTTCATCCTGCAGTCTTTGATGTATTTCTATCTGTCCCTTCATTGTTTCTATCTGTCCATTCATTTTAGAGATCTTCTCTTTGTTGATAGATTCTTGCGTCTTAGATGAACTTTGTAGTTCTTCAATTTTAACCTTGAGAGCTTCTTCTAGATCCACAACTTTACTTTCATTATCTTCACTATTGTTTGCACAAAGATTATTCAAAGGACCCCAATCACTATCAGATTCATCTTCTTCAATTTTTGCTATACAGGTTTTCTGAGACATCTCCTTGCTTCGAGTAGCTTTCTTCTTTTTCCTCTTTTCCGTGAGCACTTGTAGAGCTTGGTCAGAGTCTTCACTTTCACTATCATAATTTTTGCATATACAGTTAAGTAAAATACAAGAACAACGATTAATACCTATTTCATCTCCTTCAGTTTCTGCTGTACATGATTTCTGAGGTATCTGCTTGCTTTGAGTAGCCTTCTTCTTTTTCTTCTTTGCCATGAGCACTTTCAGATCATGGTCAGAATCTTCTTCATCTTCACTGGATACTTCATCATCATCTTCATTTGCATAAAAACTCTTCCTCTTTTCAAATTGTTTCCCTTTACCATGTTTTTCTTTATAAGGACATTTAGCAGCATAGTGACCAACTTTTCCACACTCAAAACATTTGAAGGGAAGCTTACCTTTGAATCTTCCAGTACCTAGTTGGAGTTTTCTCACAAAATTCACTTCTTCTTCTTCGGATATATAGCTGGATTCTTTCACAACTTCCTTTTCTTTTCCTCTTGCAGATACCTTAAAAGCAGCTTCTCTGATTTGAGAAGGACCTCCTTGTCTCATTTCAAAAGCAGTCAGAATACCATGTAATTGAACAATAGTAAGATTTTGCAGATCTTGCCTTTCTTCGATGGCTGAAACTTTAGAATCAAATTTTGAAGTCAAGGATCTTAAGACTTTTTCCACCAGAGTAGTATCGGTTATGGTTTCACCCAAATTTCTCATCCGATTTACAATATCATCTAGACGAAGAAAGAAACTGGCAACACTTTCATCACTATGCATCTTCAATTTTTCATATTCAATTCTAAGAGTTTGGAGTTTTGCACTTTTTACCTTTGTATCTCCTTCATAGCTCAGAATGATTTTGTCCCATATTTCTTTTGCTGAATGTAGCTGCATCACTTTAGAAAATTCTGATTCAGACATGCTTCCTAATAAGACATTCACTGCTTTGGCGTTGATTTCATACTTCTTCCTTTCAGCTGCATCAGTAGGAATACTTGCCGGGTATTGATAACCTTCTTCCACGATTGCCCATACATCTGCACCAAGACTTTGCAGATATGCTTTTGTTCGTACCTTCCAGAATATCAGATTGCTTCCATTGAATAGAGGTGGCTTTATAGACATCACTCCTTCTTGAATTCCCATTGTGACGGATCTCCTTCAAGCGATCAAGCTTCTGCAGAAGAACCTGCTCTGATACCAATTGTTGGGAAAAATACTGAGAGGGGGGGGTGAATCAGTATTTACTGCATATTCAAAACTTTTTACTTTTTCATTCCTTAAAACCCATACGCTACTTTGCTGAAGCCAAGTAGCGTATACACGCAGATATCCTTCATAAAACTCGCGTATACACAGAGATCTAATTATGCCATTAGTTCTTCACTTATATCATTCCATCATTCATTCATTAGATGTTCTATAAACAGTAAACATGTGCAGTAAGAACAGAATAAACCATCACACAAAGCATCACACATGAACACCGGGATTTTTAGGTGGAAACCCAAGTCGGGAGAAAACCACCGCTGCAGTTGCTCAGCCTTCAATATTTTATTATAGAGAAAACATCTTAAAACATATGTGCTGGTGCAAACTCCTACCAGCACGCAGGCACCCACCTGTGCTCGTTTACCAGCCTCTCCTGGAAGGGAGCTCCAACCCCCTGACTCGTTTACCAGCCTCTCCTGGAAGGGAGCTACGACCCCCTGCTCTCGTTTACCGGCCTCACCTGGAAGGGAGCTACAACCCCCTGACTGAAGGCTACAACCCTCAGCACCTCTATGGACCACGTTTCATCAATTTTCACACTGGATCCAAAGCTTCCTTTAGGACACCACTTGCAGGCCATGTTTCATCATATTTTCAGACTGGACCCTTTCCATACTTTTAAGCACAGTCAACCATGAAACAAATACATATAACTTACTGACAGATATCAGTAAACCAGCAGAACAGATCAGACATTTCTTACCACAGACTTCAGCAAACCCTAGTTTGCATACGCGCTTTCCTTTCACTGATGTCGCATATATACGCGCTTCCGTTCACATAAACCAGCGTATACCTATGTACATATTTCATTGCGCATACGCGCTTTCTCTTCAGCGAAGCCGCGTATATACGCGCTTCCTCTACGGCGAACTAGCGTATAGATCTTCAATTATTATAGAGCAGCATACTTCTTCAGATCAGATATTCAGTTCAGATTTACCCTTTTACTTCAGACAGATGTTCGCCTCATCTCAGATCTGAGCCTTCCATAAACAGATCTAGCAGATACAAATACATTCCAGATCTAGATCCCCTTCTTCATCATTGGTGCATCATACATTCAGATCTATCATTCAACTGTAACCCTTTCCATTCAGATATACTTCAGAGAGAAGTATTCATTCAAGCTCAGACATCTTGCACCCTCACTCATGATTTGCACAATGAATTTCTTCTCCTTATATAGGTTTACCCTTTTTCAATACCATGAGCCCCTTTTTCAATACCATGAGCCAAAAAAATACCATGAGCCCAAAACTACATTACTTCCGATGGTATTCCTGGACGGGGTCATTTAGACGAATCATTACCCAATACAATGGGTCAATACCATGGTGGTTACCCCTGGTTTTGCACTTTATGAGCGCTTTTGCCCATACGCGACTTGGCACGTACTTTACCGCGTGCATACGCGACTTCTCCTAGGAAAATCCGCGTATGCCTTGAGACATACTCTTTTCATCATATATTTAGCACATGCTGAATTCCTTTCTTCATTGCCTTCTGTACTCACTGTAGATACATCAGTTTTAGTTCATCAAGACATATTCTATCAAGTACAACTTCATCAAGTAAGTTTCCATCATCTTCATCAAGTGGGTTGCCATTCAAGGACAACACTCAGCATCATATTGCTAGCAAGCATCATTTCATACAGATTTTTATCTTTTACCAAGTCCAACAGGTCAAGAATAACTTCATCAGGTGGTTCGCCATCAAGGACAACACATGTCAATAGTCGCATGTCTTACTCTTCATTCAATGGGTTGCCATCAAGGACAACACTCTGCATCATATTTCCAACACTCATGCCAAGTACTATACGAGGACAACGGTTTTGCACATAAACCGCAGTGTTGCATGCTTCCGCCCACAAATGCATTGGTAGGCCTTAATCATGCATCATTGCTCATGCAACACCCATGATCGTTCTGTTCTTCCTCTCTGCGACGCCATTTTGTTGTGGGTTATGAGGCGCTATGAGTTCTCTTCGAATTCCTTCTTTGCTACAAAATTATTTGAATTCGTTAGAGATGTATTCTCCACCATTATCGCTCCTTAGAGCCTTCACTTGCTTCCCCAAATCTTTCTCCACCAATTCTTTAAACTCACAGAACTTTGAGAATGTTTGATCCTTCTTCTGCATGAAGAAGATCCAGCATTTACGAGAAAATTCATCAACAAAAATAACATAATACCTATGTTTTGTTGTTGAAGCAACCGAGAATGGTCGACACACGTCTGTGTGAACTCTCTCGAGGATCACCAAAGCACGGTTCTCCTTTTCATGAAAGGTGTGTTAGTCACCAGTAATTTTTACTATCTGTGGATGACTAAATATTTTTCCTAGATTTCTAAAAATAAGATTCATGAATATTTTGATTTTAGAAATCTCACTACCTTAATTATCCTTAAAACAATTTTTTCACTATTTTACTACTCTTCCATTCCATGGTTAAACTACCACTCCTAGAAGACCCCTCATGGGCTCATGCCACTCATATTTTTCCTATTTTCCCATCCATAACCTCAGCACTCTGTTTTTGCTTTACCTAACCCCTCCATTTTCCATCCAGGATTGCCAAACAGCCTACTCCTTCTCATATTCACCAGGTGCCTCAAGAATTTATGGTCTAAAAACTATCTCTGTAGGCTCTTTAGATAAATCAATTACATTGGATTTTGGATCTTCAATATATCAGTTTGTCAAAAACTCTATTTTTTCACTTTAAAACTCTAAAACCAATTTCAGTCAAAGGCTAGGTCAAAGAGTCCTCTCACTAGGTCAATTAGGGTTTCATAGGTTATAAGGTCATCATTAGTGTTCCAAATATTGTTTTCCTTGTGAAAAAGGTTGACTCAAAATGTATTGGAATATTGAGGCATGGTTATTCAAAGAAGATCTAGAAGTCCCCAAAGAAGACTACCTTGTCAAAATTCAAGTTTTTGAATGCTAAGATTTTGACACTTCTACAGGAGTGTTAAAGAAATCCATCAGAAAAAATTTGATGAGGTATGAGGTCTGATCCTGGATCAAGACAACTCATGGCAAGAAGATAGGAAAGCACTTATGCTAAAGGAAACCTAAGGTTTTGGAAAGATAGGCTAAGGAGGTAAAGTTAAGATGTTAGACCTCCATTATGACAGTAGAAGGAAGATTTGAAGGGACTACTATAAGTGACACTACTATAAGTGACATCCAAATTTTGCCAAGGTGAGATTCCTCATTGTTTTAAAAGAAAGAAGATGAAAAAAGTATCAGTAAAATGAAGGCCAAGATCTCAATCTCAGTCATTTACACTCAATGATCAAAGAGATAAAAACATAGGGTTGAGCTCCAAGAAGGAAAGCCAAACTAATTATGAGGTTGTCGTTGTGTAACTGAATGTGTCAAACTCCAAGAACATCAGCAAGGGTTAAATCAGTATGTCATGGCACCTGCAAATTAGAAGTGGCCAAAAGAGGAGATAAAATACATAATTGCGAAGACTATGGTACTTGTCAAAGATGGATTTATCATGCCTAGAGATCAATGAGAAAGCTGAAAACAAGTTTCTCAATCACCCATCAAGCAAAAGGAAATTTAATCTCCAAGGTAAGAACAAAGAAGTTTTAAAGATGTTGCCACCATGCAAGGGTCTAAGGTTTTCAAAGTGATTTTAACATGTTCCAAAGATCAGAGGGAAGAGAGTCACTTCAAGGTTTTCATGACACTTATTGACTGAAAGTGATTGAAAGACGTGAAAAGGCCAAAACATAGTAAATCATGTGACTCAAACAAACATCTGCAGAACAAAGTGTTAAAGTTATCAATAGGCCAAAGGAAGTCAAAGTTCACCATGTCATCAACCTGAAGAGAAACAAAGAAAAATGGTTAGAAGGGAAAAGGACCATTTGAATGTTTTTAAGCCACCTACTGCAAAAAAGTAAAAAGAATATCAGTGAAAGTGACAAAGAGACTAAAAACATTAGAAAGTGGGTCTACAAGGGTTGAATTTATTTTCCTAAGACTATAAAGGGTCATTTTGTTTTTCCCTTGGCTCATTTTTCACTTGCAAAAGAGTAAAAAACCTTCAGGAAGAAAAATCTGAGTTTCAGTGAAAATTTGGGAGAGTTTTCCCAGCGCTGCGCATTCATGCAGGCGCTACACGTTTAGCGCCCAGTGCTACGCATTCGGGAGATTTCACAGTGTAAATTTACACTGCGCTGCACGTTCAGAGGAATGCACTGCGCGTTCAGACGGGCGCTACTCGTTCGCCCAGGACAAGCTCGACAGGTAGAGAAAGACATTCAGTGCTACACGTTGGGGAGCCCGACAGGCCCTAAATGCGTTCAGGTGCTGCGCCTAGGAGGCTTGACAGGCATAAACGCATTCAGGCGTTGCGCCCAGGAGGCCCGACAGGCAGAAAACATGTTTAGGTGTTGTGCCCAAGAGGCCCGACACCCAGGAATGCATGCAGGCATTGCGCGTTGGGAAGAAGCGACCTGACTATGTGTGTGGGCACTGCGCCTTCACCGTAAGTCCTTCCTCCACCTTCAAATTGCCAAAAAATGATAAAAATACTCCTCCAAGCTGCATCCAAGGACCTACAAAGACATTGAAAGTTGGTAGGTGGATGTTTTTCCTTATCCTCTAGTGAATTTCATGATTTGATGATTAAGGGAATTGACCAAACCCTAATAACTATAAACCCTAAGTCTTCATGACAAAAACCCTGTTTTAACCTCCAAGCAAGAATTTATTAGTAAAAAAGGGTGTGAAGTAGGGTAATTACAGTAAGTTGGAGTTAACCATTAATCAAGGCTTAAAGAGCTCAGTCATACACTTACACCTTCCTATCACTCACTTGCAAAGGTTTCCTTTCACCATCATCCCAAATCAGTCCTCATATCAAGTTTCACAAACAGAGCTAGGATTTGTTTAAAGGCAGCAGAAATCAAAATGCCAGGAGAAGGAGTGTTAGCAATGAATGAGGCCAAGTGCCTATGAGGGAGAAGCACAAAGGTGGGAAGCTTAATAAATTTCAACCCCAAGACACTGTGGAGCTCAATGCCTCTCCCATGATTATCACCTGTTTCCAAAATGTAGGGTGTTTTCAGTTTTGTGAAAAAGTCCAACAAGTACAAAATCACCCAAAGCTCACAAGGTTATTAATTCTTAACCTACATAACAAAAAATCGAGCTTTGCAGAGGTGAACTTTGAACTCTCTTCAAATACCATTTCCAATGCTACAGGTATACCCAATGTTGGTGAAAAATGGTTCAAAAGAACAAAGTTGGACATGAGCTGCTATGAGCCATTTCTCAAACCTAGGTACAAAGAAGGCTGCAAATCTATTTTCCCTTTTTCACACTTGCTGGAGAGGTATGCACCCTTGATGAGGGTCATCATGAAATATTTTACCTATGAGGGAAGGTACTCTAGACTCTACTCCTATCATATCAGATTTCTCATGAACTTCACTAGGGTCAAGATGCTTCACTTACCCTACTACCTCTATAGGAGTATTGACAAGATGTCTTTTGTTGTCCGAAGGAGGAACTATTCCCAGAAAATGAAAATTTTTTTCCATCACTACTTGATCAAAATAGTTTTGCTACATCAGTTGGAGCAAAAAGGCATACCATGGGAGGTGTTCATTGCTCATGAAATATTCACAAACCCACAGCCCCGTCATCATCCAAATTTACCCTCATCATATCATCCTGCTCCCTTTACTCCTCCATCACCTCCTATTGATCATGCCTCATCATCTACACATATCCTCTCCTCAAGAAAACCTCCCTTCCTCACCCTCTCAAAATGCATCAAATCAAGAAGAGAGCAGTAGTGAACAATAAAGTGACAAAGAAACAGATGATAATGATGATGTTGAAGATGAAGAGGTATAGGTAAGCAATCAAACAGAAAACATGGAGGAAAATGAAGATGATAACAATGAAGAAAATGAAGAGGCTGAATATAGCATAGACAATAATGAAACAAGCATCAGTGAGGAAGAAGACAGTCATGAAAGTCATAAGAATAGTCATGACAGTCATGAAAACAGTGAAGAAAATGAAGAGGCTGATAGTGGAAATTAAGATCACAACAATGATGTGGCAAGAAGCTACAATGAGGAGAAAAATGAAAGTGCAGAAATCAGTGAAGAGGCCAACAGTGAGGCTGATGTTGAAGGTAATGAGGTAAGCAGTAGTCAAAGTAATGAAGAGAAAGACATTGTTATGAAACCAGCTCCAAAAATAGAAGAAAAGAGAGATCAACGCCTTAGAAATCAGCCACTTCGAGGGGGAAACCTCCAATACATTACATAAATTAACAATACTTGGATGATACAAATGACAAAAACTCATCTCTATATATAGGAGTCCATGGGGCCACAATGTAATCCTAACCGACCTAACAATAATAACGTAAGGGCACAATAATAACAATATGGGGGTTACAGGGGTACAAAAATAACAATAAGGGGGTTACACTAACAATAATAAAGGACTATACTAGTAATATAAGGACCTAACAGACATGGAAACAAATGATGGCAGCCATGATGAAGACACCAAGATGATCACAATCAAACCTCTTCCATTGACATATCAAAGAGGAGAAAGGCATGTTTTTTCTGCCTATAAAAGGTAGGGGGCCATGCCTTCCACTTCTACCAAGCAGCTAGATAAAGGCAAACAAAATTTGAAGAAAGGTAAGAAAGGTAAGCATGAGCTTGACATCATTGACCTTGACAGACAAAATGAAGATAAGGAAAAGGCCACTAGCATACTGCTCCAAAGCAAAGATGCAGAAATTAGGGATCTAGAAATATGCCTTGGCATGGAAATGTATAATATTGACTATTTTAAGAATTAAAACAAGCAGCTGAAGAAGGCTAAGAGGGACCTTGACCTCCAAAAGAATATGACCAAGCACTATGCATTGCCGAAATAAAACTATTCAAGGAGGAAAAATACCAAGAAAACCTTGGAATCTTGGTTGAATATTATATACAGGCCTCCCAAACCCCGTAAGGAATATATCCACCAATTTTGGGAACTTTTTGAGAATTTTTGGTTTTTTGTTAATTTTAAGGCCTGAAGGCATAGCACCCTTGGCGCTATGCTTTCATATCACACATCCTTAAGAGGAAAAATTTGCATTTTTGGAATCTTCAACTCAATTATAGCATGCTCACCAAATTTCAGAGCATTTGGATCATTTTTGGTCCCTCAAAAGGCTAAACAACATGTCATTTTTCACCTTTCTGCCTAGTTTTCAGGATTGGCGCTGTGCCTAGAGCAGCTTTGGGAGATTTACTTTTTGAGAAGGTTAATGAAGCCCAATAAGAAAACCAAAGGAATTTTTGGAAATTATACTCAACGGGATTTCCAGTGAGCCATCATGGAGCCAATTCCGACGTCGGGAAGTCCACCAAAACTTAGCTGCAAGTGGACCCATTTTTTCCTGTGCAGGCGCTGCATTTTCAGACCAATGAAGCTGCCCCTTGCAAAAAAGTCAACAAAACACACTGAAGGATAATTTCGAGATTTTTTGGGCAAATCATTTCAGAGTTGATTAAGGAGTTATGTTTATTTTATCTTTCATTTATTGCAATAGTTATTATGTGACTTGGGCCTTGCATGGCCTCTTTGGACATAAATGACATTTATGGTGTATTTATGGTTTCTAGAAACCTCTTAGGGTTTCCACCTCCTCATTTTCTGGTTAAATAGAGAATGGAGGTCTTATTTTATTTTTTTGGTTGATTGCTGAACATAATATGAAGTAGACTCTGAGTTTATTTGTGAAATTGGCTTTGGTACCTTGTGATGGTGTTGGACTATGCTTCCATGGATCAGGCTCACTCTTAGGATTCATTAAGCTTGGTGATATGGTGATGTTTTCCATATTTGTGTTTGTTTTCTTCAGTTTCTCAATATGTTTCTTTGATCATGGGATAGAAATTTTAAAGTAGGATATGCCTTGGGCACCCTGCTTTGTCTACATCCTCTGAATTCTATATTTTCTTCCTCATAGTTTTGCTAAAGAATCCTTGAATGCTCTTCAGTATTACTGAGATGTTATGTTAAATTTTTATCTGTTTGCAAGCAATTTTTATAGAATCATTCACTGCTCTCTTAACTCACTTATCTATTGTTCTTTAAGAACTGCTTCGCCTATTTGATATTGAATAATCCTTTACCGCTCTTCAAATTTGTTATGATATCATCTTAAAAGCTTTTCCTCATTTTATTAGTTTTTTAAAGGATCCTTGATTTCCCCTTAACTCACTATTTACACAACTCCATGTTATTTCACTCCCCCTAGACCTACTAAGATCCATTTGGCCTTGCCAACTTGCCCTATGAAATATCCTTGACTCATTTTTCACTTTTCAAGGCCTTTGCAGACCCCATAGCCCAATGGATTGATCTATCTCTTACTCTACCTATTTTTCTTAACAACCTATCCAACCAAACAAACAAACAATAAAACCCTAAATCCTATAACTAGCCTAAAATCTAAACCATAAAATCAAACAAGTTAAAACCTTTACAAGCAAACATAGAGAGAGCTCTCTCTGAGTCCAGGAAGGCTAGGTCCTAGGACTCCAAAGATTGGTTTGATGTTACCCCTTTTCATTTGTTCTTGCCAATCTGCAAATTACGGGGAGCTAACAAGGTGGACTTTACATACTTCCCCATGGTGCAACCCTTTCACTGATATAACTGAGCAAGTGTTCCAATTGGAATTCCAGTATATATTTTTTGCATGACTTTCAAGGCTCCATGATGAAGATGGCCCAATCTCCTGTGCCATAATTCGCCCTCATCCCAGCTCACCAATTTTTCTTCCTTGCCCATCATTGCAGCGTAGCCTTCTACCTCCAGCTTGTAGATATTCTTAACTCGAATCCCTATCCTCTTGGCTTGAACCATTGTTTTATGTCACAATAAAGCTTTTCCATCGCTAAAAAAAACATCATAGCATCTGTCCTCCAACATCGCGACTGAGACCAAGTTTTTCTTCAGACCTGGAACATACATAACATCTTTCAATTGAAATGGTTTACCTAACTCCCTCTCAAAGGTAATGGTACCAATTCCGATCGCACTGTATCATCCATTGTTGCCCATCTCTATATGCATTTGGAGATCTTTCTCCTCCAAGTCACTGAAAATATCCTTATCTCCCATCATGTAGAAGGAAGCACCACTATAAAGATACCAAACTGATCCCATTACACTTGAAACCAAGCATGAAATCAAGGATAAATCAAGTTCAAATTGTGAGGGAAGAGCCTCACCAGCTACAGCTCCAACAGCCTTCCTGTACTTCTTTTTCTGTAGGAAGTTAGTGGCGAGATGCCCATGTTCGTGACAATGAAAACACTTCACTTTGGACAAATCCAGCTTCTTGTCTTTAGACTCGGATTTTGAGTGGAATTTCTTCCCCTTCCCTTTCCTTGCCTTGGCAACCAAAGCACAATCATCTTCATCATCATGCTTTGATGAAGAGCCATCTCTGGTGTTCCACCTAAACTCCTCCTGCACTAGATCTGACCATAGTTTTTCCCATTCCGGTAGATTTTCCCATCCGTTGATAAAGTCTTGATAACTGTGCCAACTCTTAGGAAGTCCCAAGTGAGCTAAGCTCACCAAATCATCATTAGCAATCATGATTCCCACGCCCTCCAGTTCATCCTGACATTGGACAAACTTTGTGAGATACTTTGGAATATTGTCGCCCTTTTCCATCTTGATCTTTCTAAGTTTAAACTTTAGCGCCAATTTCCTATGGTCACTGTTGATTTGGAAAAGATCCATCAAATCCTTCCACACAGAAAATGGAGTGGCTTTCCCATGAAGGCTTGAGACAATTTGGTATCGTAAACCTTCCAACAGAATCCTTCTCCTCTTTGCTACTTTATTTTTCCATGCATCAAGTAATGCAACATCCGTCGAAGTGGGCTTAGGAACATCATTGTAGATGAATTCCTTCAAGCCATTATCATCAAGCACAACCTCCATCCTGTCCTTCTAGGAAATGTAGTTCGAGCTGCCCTCGAGTGCATACTCTAGCCACAAGCCATTGAAAGCCATTTCAATGTTTACTCAACTATCACACCAAGAAATTCTTGCAGCAAATTCAAATTGTTTCCACCAATAAACTCAGCTACTGGTTAAAAATTGAAATCTTCTTTGCTCCAATACCATGTAGAAATTTTACTACAATTATGTATTGCATGGATTCTCCTGATCTAACAATTATATGTCACTGTTAAATACAGAATCTCTTCTACAAAAATCCTTGTAGAAATTTAAAACACGATAGCCAATTGCAAACACATGAAGAAAGATCAATCACACATAACACAGATGTTTTTACCGAGAAATCATAAATATAAAAACCCCATTATCATATATTATGTATATATCATGGATTATGAAACAATGTCATACAAAACTCTAATCCAAAAGCTCTCAATACAATATACAATCGTCTCACACTGTCATACAAAAATTGGAAAATACATACGCCAATTTACTACCTCATGACATCCTGCCTCCACTACGCAATCCCTGCTGATCACAATCCCTGAATGAATGATATCCTGCCTTGCCTTGACTGCGCAATACGCATTGGCATACCAAATGTTTATGTGGTTGCATGAGTACACCCACTACTGTCACAACTGATAGTCAAACTTCCCCTTTTACCTATCTCTCAACTGGGTCTCCACTGAATCTAACATGCATGTAGTTAATAGTAGTAAATCTTCAATTCCATGTGAGACCACTAATTTTGAATTAATTAAATAATTAATTCACTGATCTCTCACGAGTGTATGATAAATTACAACTAGCACAACTGATTTTAACTCACTTAACTGAGTTTAACTACTTTACAACTCACATAACTACATATCCAACTCTGTTACGACTTCGAATCACTCATTTACAACTAAGTCCACTTGCATGTCCCACCAACCAACCACTCAACTCGAAATCCACTTATCTAATTGATTTTCCACTTCAGTTAACTATTTACAAGTGCTCATTGAGAATAGATTAATGTTTTTTATCCAATTATTATTAAGAGATAATAATAATCGACATGCATTCTATATTTAGACATGCGATCTATAAATAGACTTCGCACATGCATCTAAAAATAGAACATCATCTATATATAGAAGTTTCTCACCATTCTAAAAATAGACTCCTGTTATAAATAGAATTTTCTCACCATTCTAAAAAGATACATACACCTAAAAATAGCCTGTGGGCCCCACCTAGTGTAGGTGCTTAATTTTCACTAGGATCATCATCTTGTTGAATCTCAAAAAGAATAACCGAAGATGGACAGAGTCATCGGAAATGGAGTTAGACGAACACCACATGTGGAAAGAACAAACATGGTTAGTAGGACCCTCTCCAGTGATTCCTTAAAACTTGGGGATGTCTAAAGGGAGCTTGGTTGGCAGAGTAGGCCAACCAGGATCATGGTGTGTGTTGAGATTCAACAAGATGATGAGATTAGTGAAAAGAGTCGCCTTCACTAAGTGGGCCTGCAGGCTATTTTTGGCGCAAGTCTTAGACATGGTGATCATATTTCAGAAGTTGCAGGATGCTATTTGTGGATGGTTGGTCAAGTTGGAAAAATAGATGAAATTATATTTTTATAATATTGGGTGAAGTCTATTTATAGATCGTCGATCTAAAAATAGAGGTGTCGATTATTATTAGCTCTTAATAATAATCCGACAATAAAAAGCAACTTATTCTCTTGGAGCACTTAATTTCGATGTCTGGTTGGAAAATCGATTAGACATTCAATTAATTCTGTGATTCCTGCAGGTTTCTTGGTGGTTCATGCATGGAGAGTTTCGATTATGGCAGTGGAAAAGTTATGTGAGTTGGAATGGTCATGGAGTTGTTATTGATTGCTCAATTATTGGAGTTAAACTCAGTTGAGCTAGTTGTATCTAGTCTAACTGAATGATACACTAGTGAGAGTGGAGTGAATTAATTAGTTAATTAATTCAAAAATAATAACCCATTAATCAACTGAACAATACAGCAGTTAACTACAGTGCATGTCAATTCCAGTGGAGACCTAATGGAGAGATAGGTGAAAGGGCAAGATGGACTATCTGTTGTGACTATAGTGATGCATTGATTTCACCACACACACATTGTAGTTGCCAAAGAGGATTGTGTAGTCAAGTAAAGGTAGATTCGAATTCATTCAGAGCTATTCTTCAGTAGGGATTGCGCATTGGAGGCAGGCTAGTGGGTGGCAAGAAATCGGTGCATGGATTTGCAGATTTCTTTTTATTAGTGTGTGATGATTGATTGTACTGAGAGCTTGATGTACTAATATTTGTATGATATTGTTACATGATCTCCATGATACACAATATATGATATTTGGGGTTTTTAGCTTCAGGATTTCCCGTTAAACAACTGTGTTATGTGGAATTTTTTTTATTTATGCTTTCCATGTGTTTGCAATTAATTTTCTGCAAAATATTAACAGTGGAATGATTCTGTATTTTGCAAGAAGTTAAATGTTGTGAGATCAGGGGAATCTGGATGTATGCATGCTTAGTGTATATAATTTTTACATGCTACCAAAGGAGCATTAATTCTTGAAGATTGAAATTGTGAAGAATTTTTGAGTTTGTGCTAGTGGAAAATTCGAATTTGCTACAGAAAATTCTTAGTGTAGAAGTTGAGTATACATTGAAATGTCTTTCAATGGGTTGCGATTGGAGTATGCCCTTGATGGGAGCTCAGATTACATAGCCTGGAAGGATAGGATGGAGGCGGTGCTAGAGGATAATGGACTGAAGGATTTCATCGATAGCGATGTTCCTAAGCCGAGATCTAGCGATGCTGCATTACTTGACGCATGGCAAAATATGATAGCAATGACAAGAATAATTTTGTTGGAATGTGTGAAGGACCATATTGTGTCCAGACTTCACAGGAAAGCCACTCCATTCTTAATTTGGAAGGCTTTGACAGAATTTTTCCAAAGCAGCAGCGACCAGAGGAAGTTGGCACTGAAAGACAAGCTCAGAAAAATAAAAATGGAGAAGGGCGAAAGTATTCCAAAATATCTCACAAAGTTTGTCCACTGTAGAGATGAACTAAGAAGTGTGGGGATTATTGTTGATGATGAATACTTGGTGAGCTTGGCTCTCCTTGGGCTTCCGAAGAGTTGGCATATCTACGAAGACTCTTTCAATGGACGAGAGAAACTATCGGGATGGGAGCGACTTCGGTCGGATCTTGTGCAGGAGGAGGTAAGGCGGGGTACCAGGGATGGCTCTTCATCGAATAATGAAGATGAAGAGAATTTCACTTTGGCTTCCAAAGCAAGGAAAGGGAAGGAGAAGAAATTTCCTTCAAAATCCGATGCTAAAGGCAAGAATCAGGATTTGTCCAAAGTGAAGTATTTTCACTGTCACGAACATGGGAATTTCACCACTAACTGCACAGAAGAAGAAGAAAAAGAAGGCTGCTAGAAAGGCCTTAGACTCACAATTTGAACTTGATTTCTCTTTGATCACATACTTGGTTTCAAGCTATATGGGATCGGTGTGGTATCTTGATAGTGGTGCGTCTTTCCATATGACGGGAGACAAGGAGTTGTTTAGTGACTTGGAGGAGAAGGACCTCCAGATGCATATAGAGATGGGCAACGATGGTTTATATAGTGTGACCGGCATTGGGACCATTACCTTTGAGAGGGATTCCAGTAATCCATTCTTGTTTAAGGATGTTATGCATGTTCCAGGTTTGAAGAAGAACTTGGTCTCGGTTGCAATGTTGGAAGACAAAGGTTATGATGTTGTTTTCAGTGAGGGAAAAGCCTTCCTTCGACATAAAACAACGGGTCAAACCAAGAAGATAGGGATTCGAGTTAATAATATCTACAAGGTGGAGGTAGACGGTTGCGCTGTAATGGTGGGCAAAGCAGAAGAAGTGGTGAGCCGGGATGAGGGCGAATTATGGCACAGGAGATTGGGCCATCTTCACCATGGCGCTTTGAAGATTTTGTAGTATATTTCTACTGGAATTCCCAAGGGTACTCTTGTGTAGTCAGATCAGTGCAAGGGATGTACTATGGGTAATTTTGTGAAGACCACCTTTCATGAGAAGGAGAACTGTGCTTCGTTGATCCTTGAGAAAATTCACACAGACATGTGTGGACCTTTCTCGGTTGCTTCAACATAAAAACACAGGTATTATGTTACATTTGTTGATTACTATTCTCATAGATGTTGGATTTTCTTCATGCAGAAGAAGAGCGAAACATTCTCAAAGTTCTGTGAGTTTAAATCATTAGTGGAGAAGGATTCGGGGAAGCAAGTGAAAGCTCTACGGAGCGATAATGGTGATGAATACATCTCATGTGAATTCAAAGACTTCTGTAGAAAATAAGGAATTCAAAGAGAACTCATAGTGCCTCATAACCCACAGTAGAATGGGGTCGTGGAGAGGAAGAACAAAACGATCGTGGGTGCTGCACGAGCTATGCTTGAGAGGGAGCTAGACTTGCATGTAGTGAAGGAACTTCTTGTTCCGAAAGATGAGCCTATGGATGTGGATCAGCCACAAGAGGAGATTCATGGAGTGGAGGAGTCCACTAATTCAGAACCAAACATTAGACAAGGTAGAAAGCAAACCACAGAAGCTAACATCACAGCGCAGACAGAGACAGACACCTGACCGATTTACTGGATACATGGCTCTTATGAGCAAGTGTATCGTGAAAAAGACATCTTCTTTTGAAGAAGCAGTGCAGGATCCCACATGGGTAGATGCCATGGTGGAGGAGTATGAGTCCATTGTCAGAAACAATGCTTGGGAGATTGTTCCAAGGCCATGGGAAAATCAGTTGTAGGATCAATATGGATCTACAAGGTAAAGCAAGTTGTTGATGGGAGCGTCAAGAAGTATAAGGCAAGATTTTTTGCCAGGGGCTTCTCACAGATCGAGGGGATTGATTATGAAGAAAGCTTCTCACCTGTCACACGGTATTCTTCCATACAGACCATCCTTTCTCTCTTAGCGCAAATGGGTTGGCACATTCATCAAATGGATGTGAAGACTGTGTTCCTTAATGGGATCATCGAGGAAGAGGTGTACATTTAGCAGCCTAAAGGATTTGAGATCTTCAGCAGCGAGTTGCATGTGTGTAGACTGAAAATAGCGTTGTATGGGCTAAAGCAAGCACCACGTGCTTGGTACACTCAGATCGATAGCTATTTCGCTGGACTTGGCTTCACCAAGAGTGAGGCGGATGCAAACCTATACCAAATTGTGGTGGAGGGTAAGCTTTTAATCATTATTCTTTATGTTGATGATTTAATAATAACGAGTGATGAGCAGTTGATACACTCATGCAAGGCATATCTTGCAAAGGAGTTTCAGATGAAGGATTTGGGCCTCCTTCATTATTTCCTTGGATTGGAAATATGACATAGGGAAGGTGAACTATTTGTGTCTCAAGGCAAGTACGCCCAGGAGAGACTGGAGAAGTTTCACATGCAAGATTGCAAGCCTATCAACACTGCTCTTCCAGGAAATTGGAGGAAAGAGGATGCTACATCGACAGAGGTAGTGGGTGCCACTATTTATCGACAGTTGGTGGGTTCGCTCATGTATTTAATTAATACAAGACCGAACATATGCTATGTGGTGAACCAACTTTCACAAGCAATGGTTAAGCCTACCAAGCTCTTTTGGAAGGTAGGAAAGCATATCCAGAGATATCTCAGGGGCACATCTGAGTATGGTTTATGGTACAGACAGACGGATGAGGTGAATTTGCATGGCTTCACGGATGCAGATTGGACAGGCAGCCCAACAGAAAGAAAGAGCACATCAGGAGGGATTCTCATTATAGGATCTATGGTATTTTCTTGGTATAGTAGGAAACAAAGATCCGTGGCACTCAGTTTAGCGGAAGAAGAACACATGGCAACAAGTCAAGCTGCATGTGAGGCTATCTGGATGAGGAAGATCCTGGTTGGTTTGTTCGGTTCACATTTTGATCCTACAGTGATACATTGTGATAATTAGAGTTGCATTAAATGCTTAGTTAATCCTGTGTTTCATGATAGATCTAAACATATTGATATCCGGTATCATCATATCAGAGATTGTGTGCAGCAGAAGATCATGTTGCTTCGGTACATTCCTACAGAAGATTAGGATGCAGATATTCTGACGAAGGCGCTCACCAGGAGAAAATTCGAATACCATAGAGGCAGGATCGAGGTGAAGGATAATCCCTATCTTGTTGAGAGGGAGTGTTGAGATTCAACAAGATGATGATCTTAGTGAAAAGAGTCGCCTTCACTAAGTGGGCGGGCAGGCTATTTTTGGCGCAAGTCTGTTTTTAGACTATGTCTATTTTTAGACATGATGATCATATTTCAGAAGTTGCAGGATGTTATTTGTGGATGGTTGGTCAAGTTGGAAAATATAGATAAAATCATATTTTTAGAATATTGGGGGAAGTTTATTTATAGATCGTCAATCTAAAAATAGAGGTGTCGATTATTATTAACTCTTAATAATAATCCGACAATAAGCAACAACTTATTCTCTTGGAGCACTTAATTTCATTGTATAAATTTGAAAAAGCAGTGGGATGAAATAATTACGCAATTCCTAGGGTTTACTGGTGGTTCATGCATGGAGGACTCAGTTATAATTGAAGTGGAAAATCTATGACAGAGTTGGAAGTGTAGTTCATGGAGATGTTATTCAGTTTAACTCAATTATTGGAGTTAAACTCAGTTAAGCAAGTTGTATCTAGTCTAACTGAATGATACACTAGTGAGATTGGAGTGAATTAATTAGTTAATTAATTCACAAATAATAACTCATTAATCAACTGAACAATACAACAGTTAACTACAGTGCATGTCAGTTCCAGTGGAGACCCAGTGGAGAGATAGGTGAAATGGCAAGATGGACTATCCGTTGTGACTATAGTGATGCATTGATTGCACCACACACACATTGGAGTTGCCAATGAGGATTGCGCAGTCAAAGCAAGGTAGATTCGAATTCATTTAGAGCTATTCTTCAGCAAGGATTGCGCATTGGAGGCAGGCTAGCAGGTGGCAAGAAATCGGTGCATGGATTTGCAGATTTCTATTGATTAGTGTGTGACGATTGATTTTACTAAGAGATTGATGTACTAATATTTGTATGAGATTGTTACATGATCTCCATGATACATAATATATGATAGTTGGGGTTTTCAGCTTCAGGCTTTCCCATTAAACAATTGTGTTATATGCGATTGTTTTTATTTATGCTTCACATGTGTTTGCAATTAATTTTATACAAAAGATTAACAGTGGAATGATTATGTATTTTGCAAGAAGTTAAATATTGTGAGATCAAGGGAATCTAGATGTATGCATGCTTAGTGTATGTAATTTCTACACTGTATGGGGTGAGTAATCAACTGGCTAAAATCGGGAAGACCGAGTCCTTCCATATAAGGGAGCAAGGGAGTAGTCGGGATAGTTCCTATTGCGGCACCACTAGTAGCATTCCTGGAATTAGGGCTAGGGCTACCACTAGTGTTAGGTCCTGAACCAGATATGGTGAAGGTGAAAGGTGGAGCAGAGCTGGGGATAGAACCAGAAGGGGAACCCAATGAACCAGAAGTGGAGTCATAATGGGGACTCGACGGAGGACGAACTCGAAACCTACGCCGAGGAGTAAGTCTTCCTAACGGAAACTGAGGATGAAAGCCTAGGAGTCTTCGGGATAAGCGCATTGGGGGCGCAATGATGGAAAAAAGACATGGATCAGAGAAGGAAGAGAGACAAACAAAGGCAGGGAGGTGTAGGATCAATGGATTACAATGTCGAAACAAGGGCAAGGAGGTGCAGGATCAATTAATTACAATGTTTTAGTCTTGGCCTGGTGGTGTAAACCAGGCGCTCTTCACTTAGGGTGTGTGTGTATGTGATAAGTGTGTTAATTTTAATTAATCCCAGACGTGTGTAGAGAAAAAAGAAAAAATATGTTCTATAACTGTAAATAAATTTGAAAATGACAGTAAAGGAAACTGAATACGATAGAAAATAAACAGCTAAAGATGCATCAATTTAAACCCAATGAGGAGGGATTCCCAACAACTAGTTTATGGGTGGTCGAAATCTAGTCAAAAGACACAAAATGGCTAATGGATCTAAATTTGGGAGGGACAGGGATCTAAAGGTAAGATCAGCTGGAAATAGGTGTAGAAAAAAATAAAAAACAAGAGGGAAAAATGTTGCAAAAAAGGTGGCGAAAGGCTACAACCTGAAGGGAAACGGAGGGGACCCTAAAGGAGGACCAAACAAAACTAAAAAGACATGTTTTTGATGGATTAATAACTGATCTGATATGGATCTGAAAGTACAGGTTCAGATCTGAAAAATGGTTGAACACACTGAAATCTCAGAAGACCTGCTTCAGCTAAACACCTCCTAAAAAGGTGGAAGCTTACTGAAGCCCTAAGGGGCTTGGTTCCTACTTCGATGAGTAAAACTAAGAAAGTATAGGTCCAAGATAGGTGGAGAGGGAGGTCAGACAAACTTGAAGAGTAGCCCAGAAAAATCACAGAAAAAATCTCGCAAAAAGTACAGGTCGCAAGTTCTGACCTGTTTTCTATTGAGGTTGTAGGTTTCAGGTTGTTTTCCACATCCTAAAGGTTGAGGTCGCATGTTTTGGCCCAAAAAATGTGACCTTCACTTCTAGTTGTTTCGAGAGAAGATTTCAGAGAAATTTGTCATCTCTGTTGCGGCTGATACCTGTTACCTGCGCAATAGGCCCAGAAACACGCGGAAGTAAGAATTTTTATTGTTTTAGGGCTTTAAAGGTTAAAAACAACATCAAGAAATGAAAAATAAGAAGCTGAAGAAAAACCATAGGGGTTGAAGCAGTTGGTCATGCAAGGATCTGAAAAATGACAGCGGTCGTAATTATAAACCCTTATGGAGTCGCGAGTTGTTGGTGTTAATTCTAATCGCAAGCATACGAAAAAATCTCACTTTAGTTGTGCATAACAAACAGCCCTAACATCAAAGATGGATGTCAATTTCCTTAGATCAGAAGTTAGTGATAAGAATAAATGCTACAAAAATCTAGATTTCAGTTAAAGACATTAAACAACAAATAATAAGCAAGAGTTTCTCCATGCATCCAATGAACAAGACAAGAATTTTTTGTATTATGACACCTGGGAAGGGAACATAGAAATATGTTACCAGTCCCACTCAATGGAATGGGTTCTTGTATGTCCTCAACACCTCAAATCTAAGATATTTCTCTCTTGATGGTGTAGAAAACCCAGACAAAAATGGAACTCAAAGGGAGCTCACAAGCAAAAAGTAGGAAAATATGACAATGATGGAGGATCAAAGTTAGACCAAACGTATAGATCCAGAGTTATCTTTAGGCAACAAAAGGTAGTGAATGAATGGAAAAACCCTTCTATTTATAACAAAATATTTAGTTAGTCTAGATATTGGTGCATAATTAAAATATTATTAACTAAATCTAGATCCAACTTCTATGGAATATTTTATTATTTTTGTTGGAGGGAAAAAGAATTTGAATTTGATCAAATCCCTTTATTTATAAATAATAAATAAATAAATTATTTATTTATTATTTTAAGAATGTGGTTGAGTAATAATTAAATAAATAGTGATTTATTTAATTATTTATAAATGATTTATTCAAATTTAACAAGGAATATTATTTAAATAATGTTTTAAATAATTATTCCTAGAAAATAATAAGATAAATAATGATTTATCTAATTAATTTTCTTGTTTTTGGTTAAATATGACCAGGAATATTAATTAAACGTTGGTTTAATTAATTATCTCTTGAGGAAAATCAAGCAAATAAGGATTTATTCAATTATTCCTCATGGGGTTTCCTGTTTAGACCAAAAACAACTTAATAAATTATGGATTACTAAGTTATTTTTCATAGTGAAAGCAATTTTACTATGGTAAAATTTGTCTTACACGGTGTACTTTAGTCCATCTAATAGTAACATGTTAGATTACCAAAAATTGGTGTAACACACAATATAATACTAGCCGACCTAACAATAATAATGTAAGGGAACAACAATAACAATCGTGGGATTTTATGGGACACAATAATAACAATATGGGGACTACCATGGTACAAAAATAACAATAAGGGGGCTACAATAGCAAATATAAGTGACTACACTAGTAATATAGGGACCTAACAAATAATGCTCGCAAAACATCTTGAAAAACCTCCCTAATATTATCCCTTCCCTAAGCTCTTATGCTAGATGCAACATATAACTCATCTTGAAATGAAACAACTAGGTGGAAGAGTTGGTAAATTAGGTTCCAGAGCCCTAAATGAAACATTTCTCATAGCATCATGTCGTTCATATGTACGACCTTTCCCTGCTCCATATAATTCAGATCATGTGTATGTATAATTCGGATCCATGTGCTCTCGAAACTCAGAGTACAACATCCTCAAAAAATATTGTGGAACTTCGTCATTATTGGGTAACTTTATGTATGCATATAGGAACTTATGATAAAGAAATGGTGAAATATTAGGGTCATTAAATATTTCACCTTCAAATAAATTTTATCTTAAGGTCGCAAGTCAAACAATGAGAAGGCCATTTCTTTAGTGACCCTTTCTTTCACTTCTTTATATGAGTGTATACCCATAACTGATTCTCTCCTCCTACGTATCATGTCATAAAAAACATCAATAATATCTTCAACCCAATAACACGCCACTACAAAATTCATGCAAAATTATTTGGAGATAATCTCTAATAGAGCTAGAGAGATTGTTATTTTCTAGCTCATTTTGAAATCTCACTTAATGCACCCTGAAGTCATCAAGAGTAAGACTGGAGATGTTTTCTTCCCAACGCACCTCCTTAGGAGCATATCGAGGATGGGGGTAAATAGGTTCATATTTTTTATTGCGGTAATATTGTTGGGCCCTATGACCTCTACCACCAAAACGATGTCACAAAGGAGTGCGATCAAACCCTATAACTTGATAAATGTTCACACACTATTTAAATATAAATTAATTTCACTTGGAAAAATCATATTCAAAAAATGTATACATTTAAAATTACCTGGTCCATGAACTCTCTCATTCTCTAAGCCATTCTCAGAGCTATTATGACCTATATAAATCATCAAAATTCCAATCATGCATAACTCTGAGAGATGGGATAAATTTTAACATTAAACATATCTTGAACAAGTTTTACATATGCTCCCCACTTGAATGCTCCTGTACGACTTTCTAAGAATCAACATGGCCATCCTCATGCTAAGAGCATTCACCTATGGATGACGATATTTTTTCACTTTATGTGTGTGTGAAAGAAGAAAGTATTCACACGTTAAACATTGAATTTATATATTGTCTAGACTTGAACATCTTAAATAGACATCGAGTGTGTATTTATACCATGTGAAGAAGACCCATCAGAATCACATCTACTCACTTTTGAAGCCCTGCCAGCAGATATATATGCAATGGTTATACAATTTACACGAAATCTTCAACGACCCTCCAAAATGTTTTCCTTAGTCAATTTTAGAACCTACATGAACTGTCCTCTCAAGCTATCTTGTGTCATCTTGTTATTTGTTCATATTTTTCTAAGTTTCGACCATCCTTGCAATATTCCTAAGTGTTTGTTTTCCTCCTAGTTCAAAGTTTCCTGAGTGTCATCTTCTTATATTTGGAAGATCTTATGTTGTATTTCTAAAGATAGGAAAATTCTTAGCTTTCTTTGACTTAGTCATTAGCTTTCTTCACTTGACATGCATATCACACAAAAGCACAAAAGTGAAACCTTTCCTCATAGAAAAAGTGCACTTCCTAAATTTAGTAGTCACACAAGCACTAATGACTAAAATTTTTCCCTCTTAAGCATGAGTGCACTTCTAACTCTCAGTGGAACGCACCTCCTTCACTCAGTCAAGCGCATTTATTGTCCACAAGGAGAGCGCACTCCTTGTTATCAGTGACTGCACCATCCTTGTATTCAACTCCAGCACACTCCTTGTCAATAGAGACCGCACCCTCTTGTTTCTCATGCATGTGCCTTTATTTCTCTGCAGAGTGCGTGTACTCCTAGAAAATAGGAGCCCTCTCCACTTCATGTAACTAACTCGTTCAAAAATCGACAAGTGGAGATCATGCATGAACATGATTTTCATGTGAATTATTTTATAAATTTCACAATTGACCATCCATTCTCATTATCATTATTTACTATGGGTTGCGCACATTTTCTCAGCACAAGGAGTTTTGCTTGAATCTTCATCACAAGTGTGTGGATTCTCGCTAAGTTTTGCAAAGTTTCGTTTTTGTTTACTTTTGTTGTTTTCAGTGGCGCTTTTGTTTCCCTTAGTGGTGTTTCAATTTTTTCTGATTATCAAGTTTTATTTTAATCCATACTTCCTCTTGCAAGTGTCATATTGTTATCGCAAGTGGCATTCCTAGTGACTCTTCGCATTCCATGGCCTTTCACCTTTTAGTCACGATTGCGACAAATCTTATAAACACTTACATATATTTTCTATCATTTTTAATGTGTTCTTGACTTGTTTCAATCCTTCCCTTAGCTATTCTAAGCCCATATTTTACTAGAGCGCACTTCTGGAAAATAGGCCCCTTTGTCCACCAAAATTGTGCCCAGCAGGATAAGATCCCTTTTAGAGCACACTTTTGAGAAACAGAGACCCTCTATGTTTGAAAACTATGCCTAGCAAGAAATAAGCTCATGTCAAAAGAATGTAGTGCACTTTAAAGCAACAGTCGGGCATCCATGTCCACTGTTATTGCGCCCTACACTCTCACTGGCTCTCCTGGATGTACTTTCAAGAAATAATTTTTCATAAGCCTTATTTTTAATGGAAAATCATCAAGATGTTTTACATGCAAGCTTAATTTTGAAACACGAAAATTTCCAAGAGGAGGGACACCTTATTTGACTTCATTTTTCTCTCATAACTGCTACCTAGTATTTGTTTTAAAAGCCTAGTTATAGATAAATCTACGAGATTCATTCATCAAAAGATCAATGTAAGAAAAATATATATTTTTCCCCATACTTGTTCTTTTGTTGAGACATGTTTATAAATAATCTTGTTGGGATTTATTTTAAATATGGATTTTTTTATTTTATTTTTTTCGGCTTTTTATTTTCTCTTTCATTTGCAATTTTTGGAGTGTGTCGATTCCACTTTCACTTTAGATTAGATTTGGTGATGTTACCAAGGTTTTACTGGAAGAATTTTTCTTACCCAACATTGGTAAACATGCATGAAGAAGTTTTAAGTTGACAAGTTCTTGGGTTTTCATTTACCTTAAAGGAACATCTTTATCAAATTCTAAGTCCTCTCGCCTTAATTGTTTTCCCCTGGAGGAACATGCATCTCTTCCAAGTGATAGAGTTGATATTTCCAAGTAAAGAATTGGCTTAATTCTAACTCAATGAATACCACCCATCCCCCCACTTCACATAAAAGCCTCTAGATTGAGAGTTGTAGGGAAAGATAACGAAGTCAAAACTTTATAGGTATTATATCTATTTTTTATCCGAGAGGCTCATTCTACAGTTCATTGTGAAGGTGATGTGTAAGTATGTTCGTCCCTCTTAAAATAAAATAAAAATATTCTCTAAATATAGAACAAATTTCAACTATAATATATATATATATATATATATATATATATATATATATATATATATAATTTCATGTAAATTAATTAGAAGTAAAAATATATATATGTGAGTAAGATGTTTAAACCTTATATTTTTCAAAAATATTTTAACACTTCATATCAACTTCATATATATCTATATATAGAAAAGCAATGTTAAAATAAAATATTTTAATGTTGTATAGAATAAAATATCCAATGTGAGTTCTAAATAAAATATTTTAATATGAATTAGTATTGAGGTATACTTCAAAATACATTAATAACAAAAAATCCAATTTAATATGCACTCATAAAACGGCTCAATACACATGTTATGTAATCACTATAACATTCAAAAATACAATTTAAACTATAGAAAACGCACATTGTTGTTCGCACTCTAAAATAAGTTTTCACCTAAAGAAATTTGATCCATCTCGGCTCAGGGTAGATCCATGCTCAAGATGGATCTATGTCGGTCTTTAAAATATCTTGTACCACGCTTCCCTCTTCATCCAATTGCAAAGAATCAATTCTCTAAGTAAATTTTATCAAAAGGTTTGTAAAAGAGGGTTGAAAGCACATATGTGTGGGAAGCATAAGCAAACTCACCGAGGTACTGAACAGGCTTGTTGGAAAGGGGGATATGCTTGTGTGGTACTAAGACAACTTCGTTGGGGATATGGATACTTTCTGGATGTGAAGCAATGTAGGGTAAGAGATATTATTTATAATAATGGATATATACTTTCTTTAAAATTCATATATGTACTTATTTTGTCACTTATAGAAGGTAAATTTAAAATTAAGCATTTTCCCAAAAAGTTGGATACATGGTTTTAAACTCGATTTGTTTCAACTACTTATCTTTTTAGAACCTATATCTCTTGATCAACTAATGTGGGACCCATGGGAAATGATTTGATGTTTCAAAGCTTGATAAAATTCATCATTTCAACCTTTTAGAAAATTTGAACTCATTATTTTTTTAATCAAAAATAATTGGTTCTTCCCTGTGTGTCACCATTATTGTGGCAAAACAACAACCCCAAATTTTTACATGATTATTTTCATAATAATAATGGGAACCCTCTATGTAAATTTTGGTCATATCGCCCCTTGCATACTTTGAATTTGTAATTTTGCATAATTCATTTTTCTTGGTTTTCCCCTTTGATCGCTTTATCGAGTGCAGTTTCTCACCAGCTTCCCAACGACTCTAATTTTGCTTAGTTTGGACTTACAATTTGTAAATGGCGCTTGTTCAAAGTTTGCATGACTTTCACCGCTTGAGCTTTAAATATGTACAAAATGTATTTTATTTTAAAAATGTAAATAAATTATTTAATTAATTTTAATTAATTAATCTGTAAATATTACTATTTAATTAGTTTATTTAATTAACCTAATTGTTTACTGAATTAAATGCTATACAAAACCACCAGATTCAAAACTTGTATATACATATTAAAACTTTATATATATATATATATATATATCTGTGTGTGTGGCATCATCCCGATGTAGAAATTATAATGTAGATTTGTAACTACTCATGAACTTTTAATAAAAAACACAAGAAAGAAACCTATTCTACTGATCTGCAGATATTAATTCACACTTTAGAACAAAAATTTTAGACATGCAATAAGAAATCACACACATGAAACAAGTGTATTCCTTTGGGGAAAGAAATATACTAAAAACCCCAATGCATGCTTGCATTAATCAAATGAATAGATATGTATTACAATTGTTTTGCTCAACTGAGCACAACCTACAAGTGCATAATCAATCTCACTGCACACTAATAATCTCTAACTCGGACTTCGTCTATTTTTCCTCTACTTTAGCTCCTATTTTCTTGTGTTGTTCCTTGAGGAATTAGGCCCCTATTATTTAGGAATTCTTCCAAAATGGATTGATCAATTCCTCAAGTTGATCATCTGACTGTATGTAAAACTTGTACACTCAAGACTAGTCTACAATTGATGTTACATTTCCATGGAATCTCCACCAAGTTTGGGGAACTCGAATTCTCTACATGCACTAGATATTTTGGGTTCATTGATCAATTAACTAGATGATCACTGAGTTTGACTAAATTCCCACTACACAACTCGCCCTCCACTAGTTCCTTCAATTGTTAGAACTAGTTTAATTGAAAACAGCCTTAGATAATTGACCTTTATTGTTACAAATTAGCAATCACACATGCTTAACTGAACTCTAACTCCTCCAACTCAAATGTACTGAGAAAACTAGGTGACACAAGCCATGTCACATAATTTAACATCATCCAAGTTTTCTACTGATGTGGAAATTTGAATTTTCACAATTTAATCAAGGCAAAATCAAATTGAGAATTTCTTACTACATTTTTCAATACTCCCTCTCAGCAAGAAAGGGATTATCAACCACCCCTATCCTACACCTATAGAACTTGAACTTCTCTCTTGACAAGCCATTTTTCAAAATGTCAGCATCTTGTTCCTTTTTTGAAATGTAATGCAACAACATTATCTGCCTCTGCATACAGTCCTACAAATGGTGATATTGATTATCTATATGCTTGGATCAGTCATGAAAAATAGGATTTTCAGAGAGCTTGATGCAACTATGATTATCACATTTGGATACATTATTTTACTAAAGAATCCAAAAAGTATATTTCTCATCCAGATTACCTCACATGTTGCTTTAATTGCATCCATGTATTATGATGTTGTCGAGCTAAGTGCCACAGATCTTTGCTTCTTGTTGTACCACAAAATAGTTGTGTACCCAACACTAAAAATTCCACCTGATGTACTCTTTTGGTTTGATGGACTCCCTACCCAATCTACATATGTGAAGCCACAC
The DNA here is from genome assembly GCA_034641835.2 of Pinus albicaulis. NCBI lineage: Eukaryota > Viridiplantae > Streptophyta > Pinopsida > Pinales > Pinaceae > Pinus > Pinus albicaulis. The sequence continues at coordinate 721,649,822 of CM076570.1, read as the reverse complement.
AATTTCACTCCCTTTGTCTATTTGTACCATAGTCCAAATTTGGCAGTGCCTCCGAAGTACCGTACAACATGCTTATTTTCCCTCCAAAATAATTTGGTTGGCCTAACCATATCTTGGCTCGGCTGTTTTATTGTATAGAACATATATGGTTTTGTATTCAGAAGGTAAATTAGTGAACATAATAGCTGGCAATAAATGGTAGCATCCACTTCCTCACGTGAAGTGGAATCCTCCTTCCTCGAGTTTGTCACTAGAGGTGTCTCCATGGGCTTGCAACTATCTATTCATAATCTCTAAATTATCTCATTTGCATACTTTCCTTGGGAGATAAACAGTTCCCCGTCGCCTTTCTATACTTCCAATCCAAGGAATTAGTGCATGAGACCCATGTCCTTCATTTCAAATTCTCTTGCAAGGTTCTCCTTGAAATATTTGATTAGTTGTTCATCACTAGTTAAAATCAAGTCATCAACATATAAAACAATAATCAACAATTTACCTTCTACCAAGATATGATATAGGTTTGCATCTGCTTTACCTTTGGTGAATCCCAAACCAATGAGATAGCTAGCGATCTTGGTATACCAAGCACGGGATGCTTTCTTGACACCGTACAATGCTCGCTTGAGTTTGACTCTCAATAAAAAGTCTCATATCCTTCTAATTTCTCATTGTACACCTCCTCCTCAATAACTCCATTTAGGAATGGTGTTTTCATATCCATATGGTATATCTTCCACCCCATCTATGTAGCTAGAGCAATAATTGATCAAATGGATGAGTATATTTCTACAGGAGAAAGTTTCTCCTCATATTTAATCCCTTTAACTTGAGAGTGCCCCTTGACCAAAAATTTGGCCTTGTGCTTCTCTATGCTTCCATATTCTTCCTTCTTTACCTTGAAGATTCATTGTGAACCCACAACTGATTTATCTGTTGGTCTTGGAACCACTTCCCAAACATTGTTCTTTATAATGTATTTGTATTCTTCTACCATTGCATCAACCCATACAATTTGTTCTATTTATTCCTCAAAAGAGGATGGCTTAATCTCTACAAGCTCAGTCATTAGATCCATGTATCCAGTGTATTGATCTAGTTACCTCCTTTGTCTGCGCAAATTTCAAGAAGCACCCACATTCTCCCTCACATCCTGCACACATATTTCATCTTCCCAGTTTCTTTTCCTAACTTCTTTGAATGGTTCTGCTTGAGTGGTGGTCTCCACTCTCTGCTCCTCAATTTTTTAATTCTCCACAACTTTTTGAGGTTCCTCCTTTGTGGCTAAAATCTCCTCCTATGGTGGGATCTAAAGCTCCCTCTTAAGAGAGCACCACATCACTTTCTCCTTATAAAATTTTACATCCCTTGGCACAACTGTCATTCTGAGGGATGGGAAGTGCACACGGTAGTTATGGGGAGTTTTTGTGTAACCAAAAAATGCCCTCAACTCTATTTTCGGTTCTATCTTCTTCCATATTTCTTTCGATACATGGCAATAAACAAAGGCTCCAAAAATACTGAAGTGCACACATCTGAATTTCTCCCCAAGAAAACCTCCTCTGATGTAATCATGCCCAAAATCCGATGAGGACTCCAGTTCTGAAAATATAATGTTATGTTGCATGCCTTGGCCCACAAGTGCATGGGTAGTCCTTGGTCATGCAACATTTCCCTCGCTTCTCCCATAATGCTACAGTTATTTCTCTCAACCACCTCGTTCTTATGTGGTTTTTCGAGTGCTATCAACTCTCATAAAATTTCTTATTTTGCACAAAAACAATTAAATTCATTCGACATGTACTCACCTCTAATATCACTCCTAAGAGCCTTCACCTTCTTATTTTTTTCTTTCTCAACCAGTGCCTTGAACTCTACAAACTTGGAGAATGTCTCCTCCTTCTTCTGCATGAAGAATATCTGACACTTCCATAAGAATTCATCAATAAAAATGACAAAATATTTGTGCATGGCAGTGGAGGTTGTCAAGAAAGGTCCACAAACATCGGAGTGGATCCTTTCTAGGAATGCATGTGATTTGTTGTCCCGATCATGGAATATGGACTTTGTGTACTTCCCTAAAGTACATCCTTTACATACATCATAAAACTCAAGTGCTCCTTTGGGGATGCATGTGGTTATATGTTTCATGATCTTCAGGGCGCTATGGTAAAAATGGCCAAGTCTTCTCTGCTAAAGTTCACCTACATCGTGGCTCTGCACCTTCTCTGCCTTTGTGCATAATGCAACACAATCCTCCACATCTAGCTGATGCAAGTTCTTCACACAAACCTTGATCTGCTTCACATGTCCCGTTGCTATGTGTGTCTGGAATTCCTTTCCATTTCTGAAGATCACATCATAACCATGGCCTTCCAAAACTACAACAAAGATGATATTTTTATTTAGGCCCGGAGCGAACATGACATCCTTGAGCCTGAGGGGGAAGCCTAACTCCCTATGAAAGGTGACTATACCAACCCTAGTCACGCTATACCTTTTGTCATTCCCCATCTCGATGTGCATCTGCAAATATTTTTCTTCCAGGTCACTGAAAAATTCTCTACACCTTATCATGTGAAACGATGCACCTGAGTCCAAGTACCACACACTCCCCATCATTGTGTTGGCCATGCATGCAATGAGGGTAAATTCAAGATCTAATTGTGAATCCAAAGCTTCATGTGTCACTTCGCTTGAGGACTTCTTGCTTTCCTTTTTTTGTGGGCACTTCATGGAATGGTGCCTGAATTCATAACAATGGAAGCCTTTAATTTTGGACAAATATTTATTCTTTCCCCCTTGACTGCATTCTAGTTTGGATTGATATTTCTTCCCTTTTCCCTTCTTTTCCTTTCCATCCAATGCAAATTTTTCTTCATCCTCGCCCTTAGATGAAGTCCCATCTCTAGTATTCTGCCTTATTTCATCATGTACCAAATCGGACCATAAGCGCTCCCAATTCGTTCATTTCTCCCTCACATTCACCGAATCTTGATAGTTATGTCAGCTCTTGGGAAGGCCCACAAGGGCTAGGCTTACCAAGTCTTCTTTAGGGACATTAACATTGACCCTGCCAATTTCATCACAACGTTGTATGAAATTTCTTAGATACTGTGGAATTGTGTCATTCTTTTGCATCTTGATACTTCAAAGTTTATCCTTAAGTGCTAGCTTCCTATGGTCATTATTATTCTTGAATAATTGTATCATTTCTTTCCACATTGTTAACGAAGTTTCTTTTCTGTGGATATTTTTGACAATTTGATTGCATACTCCCTCCAATATTATTCTCCTCACCTTGGTTACATATTTCTTCCACTGAGAAAGTTTATGGGCATCATATTCTTTTGGTTTTGAAAAATATGTCTTGATGTATTCTAGCAATCCATCGTCATCCAATACCACCTCCATGCAATCCTTCCATGCAACAAAATTAGAGGTGCCTTTCAAGGCATACTCTAGCCTCAATACATTGAAATCCATCTTCTCAACTCTGAAGAAATATTGTTGCACTGATCTCCAAATTCGAACCTCCTAAGAAACAACTTTGAAATTCATGCTCTAATGTGAATCCATATCTCATACCATGTAGAAATTATGGTGTGTATTTTCAACTGCTCATGAAATTTTAATCAAAAACATAAAACACAAACCTACTCTACTGCTCTGTGGACATTAATTCATAATTTAGAACAAAAAATTTAGACATGCAATAAAAAATCACACACATGCAACAAGAATTTTACTTTGGGGAAAGAAATCTGCTAAAATCCCCAATGTTGGCTTGCATTAATCAAATGAATAGACATGTATTACTATTGATTTTCTCAACTTATCACAACCTGCAAGTGCATAAGCTATCTCACTACTCACTGAGAAGCTCTAACCTAGAATTAGTCAATTTTTTTCTCTGCTTGAGCTCCTATTTCCTTGAGTTGTTCCTTGAAAATTAGGCCCCTATTATTTAGGAATTCCTCCAAAATGTATTGCGCAATTCCTTAGGTTGATCATTTGACTGCATGCAACACTTGTACACTCAAGACTAGTCTACAATTGATGTTAAACTACCTTAGAATCTACACCATGCCTGGGTACTCGAATTATTTGCATGCACTAGATATTTTGGGTTGATTGATCAGTTAACTTGATGATCACTGAGTTTGAATGAAGTCTCACTGCACAACAGACCCTCCACTATTTTCTTCAACAATTAGAACTAGTTTAACTGAAAACAACCTTAGATAATTGACCTTGATTGCTACAAATTAGCGATCACACATTCTTAAATGAAATATAACTCCTCCAACTCGAATTTATTGAGTAAATTGGGTGACACAACCCATGTCACACAATTTAACGTCATCCAAGTTGTCTTTTGATGTGGAAATTCCAATTTTCTCAATTTAATCAAGGCAAAATCAAATTGAGAATTTCTTGTTGCATTTTTCAAAACCCGATTTATTCACCTCATAAGTTCAATTTATAAACATTTAATTATCTTCGAGATCCCATATCCGATATGACATAAGGGGAAATGAGAGGATTTTTTTAATTAATACAAGGTGGGAGGGGCTTACGAGCTCATTAAAATAATGTAAATGGGTAGATTGAAAAGACTAGCGGTGGAGAGAGGGTCCCACATGGGTCCCCTCCTCCACTCCCTTACTTATCCACTTTTCCTCCCATAATTTTTTTCCCTTATACCTCCCATAACCTCACATGCAACTTTGCTTATGCCTCCAGTGACTTACTATTAGGGTTTGTTTTAATTAGATCTATTTTATAATATTTTATTTATTTTATTTTTTATTTTATTTTTATTTATTTAATTCAATGTTATATTATATTATTTTAATTTTAATTTAACATTTTCATATTTTAATTTTATATTAAACAATAAATTTATAATAAACTGCCCAGAAAATTGTGCATAAAACAATGAATTTTCTAGCACTTGGACAGTTTTGGAACTCAAAATTTGGGTGCTCATAACTTGAGATTTACTTAGAAAAATGAGGCCCAAGATGGCTCCTTGGAAAGCTAAAATCATGGATAAGACTTTGGGAGTGATTTCATGACCGTATTTGATCATTTACTATGCCTAAAATTTAGCATAAATGGAATATACAATATTTTTAACAAGAAATTAGTTTTTGTGCTTTATTTTTTAGAATTTCATTTGTTGTGGGTTAATGTTGTTGCAAACTCATTCAAGACGGCCTTCTTGGGCTAGAGAAGCTTTGAAAAATATCAATGGGAAGCACATGTTTATTTTTATTTTATTTATTTAATTAGAATTTAGTTTGAGAGTTGTTTTCCCAATTTTGGTATGATTTTCATGTGCAAATCTAATTGGGTTTTTATCGAATTTCTTACAACATTTTTGGGGGAAGTCGTTGAAGAGATGGGGCCATTGATTTGGAGAAATTTTGTTGATCTAGGAATAAAAAAGAAAAAAGTAGGAATTTTAGCAGCTACAAAATCATAGAACAAATCTCCCTTCCAATAGATTTCCTTTTTGGAAAAATTCTTGTAAATTATGAATATCAGATTGAAGAATGAGGAAGGGGTTCTAGATCTGAAACTTTGGTGGCAATTCTCTGCAAAAATAGCTTTTTACACTACTATAGGGGGAATAATTTTTTAGAGTATTAAGCATATTTTGGAACATATTTATGGAGATTTAAAGAGATGTATTTTAGCTCTAGAGATTTCATGTTATCACGAAATTTTCTGAGAAATTAAAGTACTCAAAGGCTTTGATAAGATCTTTAATTTTTGTACACTTTTTTGATAGATAGAGGTTGACTGATGGCTTTCATTTAATAAAATTTGATGCAATTCTTGATCCAAATAAGTATGTGGTTTTTTAGTTTTGCGCTATTGTAAATTCACTAAATTATATGTTTTTTTAAATCAATTGAAAGTTACCTTTTAATTATGGATATAATTTCTATCAAGTTAAATAATGAATTCGAATAGATAAGCATGGCATAATTGTTAACTATTTAGCAAATTCATGTCAAGTTTATTTTGGTTTTAATAATGATTGTTTTATGAGAACTATTTCCTTAAGGAAATAATACCATTGAGTTTGAATTCATTTTATTTGAATTTGGATGTGTGTGCAACATAAATCTAATAATTGTTTATTATATGGTTGAGTGTGCTTATTTGGCTGAATTGGTAGAAGTCCAAGAACAATTTCCTTGGCTTATTGACTTCATTTTATCCTAAATTCAATTTTTTTCCAGCCTTCACTACCTTGCTCTTGGTTGGGACCGGATCTATTTCTTCCCAATCGAGATAGGTTTGGGATGTATTTTCTATTGTTTGCATCATAGATTATATTTGCTTTTAGAATTTATTCATTGCATTCTTGGAAGTCCCTTCATGCATGAGAAGATTTAGATGTGTCTTATTTTAACCCTTAATTCTTCTTAAGAATTTCCTTCTTGCAGGCCTACATCAAGAGGGTATATTCAATATTATCTTCTTATTGATAGTTAATTAGAGACAACACAAGTCATCGAGGAGAGTGAGGGGATAATTAGACCCAATAGAGGGCTAGTCGATGTCATCATTTAAATGGATAAGAGTCTGATTTGGGACTTTGACCGAGTGGCCTTCCCAAATGTTGATGAGATAATTTTTTTCCATCAACACACCTTTCAAGCTACATCAAAATAAATCTCAGAAGCTAGTACTAAGGAGGTAGTGGAAATTACTAAGCCAATTTCCCCTATTCTTTCAGACACAAAGTGCTTCATTGATAAATATTTGAAGGTCTTATGGAAGTACATCAAAGAGGATTTCATGCAAAAAAAAATCCCATAGAACTTGGAAGGTAGGGAAGTGTGCATAAACATTAATAATTCTAGGGTACATAGAGTTTCATGTAGATTCCCAGTGGTGCCTTATGCAGAAGCTATCGAATAGTTCCTGTTACACATGGATAGCAAGAATATGGTCCTCAACAGTGAAAGAAGGAATGAGATTGCTACTTACCATCCACATGACATACATTTTTATTACGAGATGGAAACTCACAAGCATTATGAAAACACATATTTTTATGCAACTTGGAAAAATACAAATACCAAGGAATTTATCAAATCCGCGTTCCAAGAGCCTGTGAAATTCAACTATAGACCAAGTGTAGTTTACTAGAAAAAATATTACAGAAAGGTCTACCAGTATCTCATGGAAATGTGATGTAGACTACATAGATGGAAGAATGCATAATACTTTGAGGAGAATTGGATTTTCTTGCTTGACCTGGTTGTCTCAAGAGGTAAAGTTTTCAACTAGTCTGATATCATATCCCATGAACTGAAGCTTCACACACAACAGGCCAAGACAACATTACAAGCCAAACAAGCACCATATTTCTACATGTCCTCTTATCTGCTAGATGGTATCTGTTCCCGCTATGAATTCACTAGGATGAAATGGAACTGGGTCCCTCGGGAGAAGTTACATGTCTACTTTCATTGGAGATTGTTATCAGAAGCCAGCTTTCAAGGAGTATATACATAGATGGATAATAATTTCTTTGCAGTTTTCTATAAGATGGTATTTGAGACAGAACCTCCATGCATGAGAGATAAGGTGAAGGAAGCACTTTATGAGATTGTGGATTGGTTTTCTTCACCACAAGGCACATAAATCAGATGTTTCGGGTATCAAACAACCCCTCACCTAATGCTTAGGTATGTGAAAAAAAAGGTGGTCTTGTAAGAGGTATCTTATCAGTTAAACAATGGACTGTTTGCACAACTCCGAAGAAGGAAGAAGGCTACTTGGCCCTATTTTCCTTTAAGGATTGGAGTTTATGAGCTCAAGACCTCAAGGCGGATGATGCTGAAATTGAAGAGCTCAGGCGCCTTCATTTTGGAATGATGAGTTTTCATAAATATGATCATAGAACAATTTGCAGACAACATTGTGAAAAGATACAATAAAACATTCCATATGGACATATAATTGTTCTAGAAGATGAAAAAATTAATAATTGGTACAGTGCACTAAGAAAGAATCGTTCAGGAGATGAGGTAGGGCCCTCCCAAGTTCTACATGTACTAGATGCACAGATGTAGGATGCTCGAAAGGAATAAACTACCCAAGTGAACAAGGTAGCACCCAGAAAGAGGCTAAAACATGATCCAGTGGCAAAGATAAGTAGAAAGTTCAAAGATGATTCGATGTGCAAAAGTGCAATTGAGGCAGAGAAACAAAGAAACAAAAGGAGGATAAGAAGAGAAGGTTAAAAGAAGAAAATCAAATAGAATAAGAACGCAATAGAAAGGAGTGCTTATAGAAAGAATAAAAAGAAAAGAGGAAGCAAGATGAATTTCTTAGTAAAAAACATAAAGTAGAAGAGTAAAGGAAAATAATAGAGGAAGAGGAACAACATAAGCAGTTATAGGAAGAAGAAATGAAGAAAAAATAGGAGGAATAATCTGAATAGATAATGGAGGTGAGGAAGAATAGATGGCTTGTGAAATGGAAGGAGAGTTAGAGGAGGAATCAATTGTAGATGAGCCTAGAACTCATCCATAACCTCCTCTTATCGGTGGACATCCCCCATTCAATGAAATGGTAATTGTTCCTCCACCTGATGTCAGGGTTATGGATGTGTCAAGTTTTACCTTCGACCAGTTGAAGAAGAGGATTTTACAAGAACGGCGAAGGTACTTTCCAAATTATTATGTTCATCTAGTCTCCATATCCATAGAAAACGTAATAGCATCCAATACTAGCAGAAATCCTTGAGTAGTCATCACAGCGAATGTGGATTTTTCAACGGCAGTGCAAGATAATATAGAGTATATTATGAGTGAGAATGCACAATTGTGGAAAGACCTAGCTGCTGCAAAACAACAGGTTGATCATCTTGCTGCAGAGAATCAATGTTTTACTTCTACTGGTATCAACACAAAGAAGCTGCGACTACCCATATATGAAGAATTAAAGTCGATGTAAGACACCATGAGGCAGCTATACAATGAGATTATTCTCTTGCATGATGTGCTGGAACCCCTGGTTCAAATTCAAAATAAATCTCAAGAGATCCCGAAGCCTATGAAGTTTACAAGTAGAGTTGTAGATTTGATGCAGGATTGTGGTGTCAAGTATCCTGATGTTCCTGAAAAGTTGGTCAAGAAGGATAGATTGGTTGATGAAGTGGAAAATTCACAGTTAATACTCTATATTCATAATTATACCCACCTTAGTGAACAAGAGACAAACACCATAGCTTCTTATGTTCGATTTCATAGTGGTTTAGAGTTCTTGGCACATAAAAATAAAATGCTTTTGTGGGTTCACTTGGAAAAATAAGAGGCAAGGATGTCATCATGAGGGAGATAAAATATTTTATTGAGAAAATCAAGCAAGCAACAGATCAAGAAGGCTTAGAGATCACCAAGAAGGCTATTTTACAGTATGCAATTGGCCCAACTAAAGTTAACATGAAATTATCTTGGATTTGGAATAGCATACAGCCAAGCTCCAAATCCTTATTATCAGATGATTTGAAGGTGAAGATGTGATATGTTGCAGAGATGAAAATCAGAGTTAAATTTATCGCAACAAATTTAAGAGCATGGGACTTCTACATCACAAATGAACTCCATGTTCAAGCTATTGATTGGTCCTTTTACCCATAAGGATTTTTTTCTTATTATAGTTTTGTCCTATATAGCCACCATTTTGATGTCATTTGTATTTTATGAATAATGAGTCCAAATGTAAAAGAAGTCCAAAAGACACATGTGGAATATGAAGATTCACATAGAATTTCATAAGTTTTGGTAGTCAAAGAGTCATGAGGAAGCTCAAAGGTCATTAGCATTTGTTATAAATAAGCCCTCATAACTCAAAAAAAGGACTTGGACTTTTAGAGATTTGGCATTGGCTTCTCTAGTTGTGCATAAGGGAGAATATCATTATTTTCGAGAAGCAAGTGCTAGCTTCATGTTCCACTATTGGGGCCAATGTTTCATTAATGTAACAATGTACTTGGATCTTTCATTAATTATCAGAAGATCTTAGATCCAACACTCTTTGATGCATGTATCGTAAATTTTGTAAAAATATTCTTTAGATGTTTGTGGCATATGTTGTGTTATGTATACTAAAGATAATGAACTATTTCATTGCTTTAGCTATGAATATTATTAAATGGGTGTTATGTGTTTATATGATCATTGTTATATTTTGAACTAATTTGAAGGTTAACCAACGAATCTTCTCATTTTCTCTCGCATGTCTAATTTAGGATAGTACTAATACTTTTCTATTAGAGACCCGTCTCTTACCTCTCTTGTGTGGAAGATCCTTTTACACCTTACACTAGATGCTTCACAAATATTACACACTTTCTACCCCAAATTTATGTGCATGATCTCTTGTATATGTTTTTTAGCCAAGGAATTCATTTAAAATCACTTGCAACAATGGTCGAACATTATCTCTGGATGGAGATCCTACACCAAATGGTGTGAGGTTTAATTTGGATTTCACATTGGGGAGAACCCCTATATGTTGGTGGCATCCAAAACTGTCAAAACGCGTATGAAGGTGAACTTTGATACCAGTGAGGGTTTGGTGGAATCAATCAAACTGCATTATAATGGCCTTTCATTCAAGCAAATTTTGGACTAAGAAGGAGTCTCATTTCACTGCAAGTGATGTCATCATGTTGGGAATGCGTTCAAAGTATGTCCTCTACCATTTTTGGGTAATATGCCCTGGAGATTGAAGGGGAGTGGAGAGTTTGAAAAGGTTTCCAAAAATTATTCTCCTGCGTAGTCATCTCCCTAAGAGGTTGTGAAATAGGTTCAAAATTTCTTTGAAGGTACTAGTCCTATGTATGAAGGTACTAGTCCTATGTATGAAGATACATTACCTCATTCCTTCGAGAACCAAATTCAGCAATCCCCTTTGGAGGGAGGTGTGTCTTTGATAGTGGACCTATGGATACGAGCACTTCTAATCCGTATCCTCCTATTTATAATCTTATCAATTCTTTATGTTATTTGGCCATGGAATCCCCTTATTCTCTTCCCATGCATGGTCCTATTTCCTCTAGGTTATCCTTGGGTTCTGTAGTATATTCCATCGACCAAGCCCTTTTTTAGTGTCCCCACCTTCCATGTTGCTTTCAGGCCCTAGATACAATTTGATATCAATCACCAATTTGGTTTCTCCTTTTGAGGTTGTTGGTGGATTAGGTCCTCCTTTGTCTTTAGCCTTCCCTAAGAACCCGTGAGGCAGAAAGTCACATATTTCAAAATTCATTCAAAGGGATAGGCAAGAGGTTTTTGTTGGCCATCAGAAACCCATTGATGAGAACTTAGAGAATATAAGGCCCATGGTGTTGTTTCTTGATGAAATTAATCTCTTTTTAATTATAGAGGGTTAGCTAGTTCTCCTAAAAAAACTAGCCTTCAAGTATATGATGTCTTCTAATTCAGTTGACTTAGTTTTCCTTCAAGAAACCCTCGCACACGGATATGTCATTGTGAAAACTTTGGGATCTATGAGGTTTGGGTGAATTTTTGTTGCGACGGAAACCAGAGGAAGATCGCAAGGTATAGCATTGGGTATAAACCAAAACTCTATTAAATTTTTGGGTTCATGGGAGGTCAATGGAATATTAGGTGCAAATTTTTTCATTCCTAATTTGGGCATGGAATTCAAGGTAGTTAATATCTATGGTCTATGTGTGGACAATCCTACTTTTTGGGATAGAATTATGGCCTATTCTTTCATGAATTTGGAAAATGTAATTTATCAAGGTGATTTGATTTTTTCTTTGTGAATTTCTGAGACATGGAGGGTACATGCCCACCTAGAACCTCTATCAGATTATTTTACCCATATCTTGAATGAAAAAAAAAACTTTATGATGCTGATTCGGTAAATTTAAATCTCACCTACCGTAAAAGGAGAGTTGTTGAAGCTACGACTGCTAAGAGGATTAATTATTTTCTAGTATTTGAACCTTTTCTAGAGAAGATTCCCCTTTTTTTCCTATGGATTGGGGTGGGTGGAAGCTCGGACGACCACCCTATTTCTTGGAGCTTAGAGGATGTTTTAGGAAGCCCAATGCCCCTTTCAAATTTAATTCCTCAAGGATGAATGACCAATTTTTCAGAGATTTAATAAGGATTCAATGGTCCCCTCTCACTACTAATAGATATGGATCGCTTGTGGCTCAGTTTTCCAACAAACTCAACAATATTAAAAGATCCATTATTACTTAGGAAAAGGAGAAAAAGAAAAAAGATTAATAGGAATTGAAAAGGATGTCCTTTTAATTGAAGTAGCTGGAAGATCCCTATGGGGTAGGGTACTCATTTGAAGAAGCTAAACAGAGAATATTTCAGCTAGAAGCCTCAAGAAACAAGATTTTAAACGATCGGGAGGAAGGATCAAGGTTAAAGTGTCGATCAATTTGGTTAAAGAGTGGGGATGAGAATTCAACCTTTTTTTAAAAATATTCTAAAGGGAGTTGGGTCTCAAATACGATATGGGATCTCGATGATCTAGAGGGAGGTCAGTAAAATAATGCTGAGGCTTTAGCTCACTTAGGGGCTACTCATTTTAAATATTTTTTAAAATCTCCCAAGGAATATTTTCTGGCTGAAGTAATCAACGTGACTAGACATTTTCCTTGGTTCATGGAAGAAGAAAAGAATAAATATTTGATGGATCTTGTGTCATAGGAAGAGATAAAAATTGTTCTACGCATCTTCCAGAAGGATAAAATTTTGGGTCCTGATGGATGGCTGGTTTAATTCTTCGAAAACTTTTATGAGCTTCTGGGAGGGGATCTCCTTGCAATTATTGAATAATGTACATAGATTGGGTAGATGTATGATGCTTTCAACTCTACTTTATATCTTTGATACCCAATTCAGAATCGCCCTATTATTTTGATGACTTTAGGTCAATCTCATTATACAATAGCATATATAAAATCATGGCCAATATTATTTCTAATAGGATCAAGCGAGCTCTATCCCAGTATATCTCAAAAGAGAAATTTTCTTTCCTAGAATATAGGCAGATTCATGAGGCAATTGTAGTAGCATAGGAGTGCCTCCACAACATTAAAACCAAGAATTTAAAAGGAACGGTTCTCAATATTGACCTATCAAAATATTATGATAGGGTCAACTGGGTATATTATCATAATGTTTCTTATTCATTTGGGCTTTGAGGTAAACTTAATTAATTGGATTATGTGTTGAATTTCCTTATATTCCTTTTTTGTGCTTACTAATGGATCTACCTCAAAATTTTTCCATGTTGAGAGAGGGCTTCACCAGGGATGGCCACTCTCTCCCATACTTTTCCTTCTGGTGGCGGGGGGTCTCGGTCACTTGATAGAAGACGCAAAATGAAGAGTTGACTTAAAGGGTCTATCTATTGTAGGGGACCTATTTATCACACATTTATTATTCGTAGATGATATTCTATTGTTTTTTTATGGCTCTATAAGGGGTTTGCTTGTGCTTAAATATTTTTTATCCCTATTTGGAAAAGCATCTAGACTGATGGTAAATTTGCAAAAGTCTTATTTTATTGCATTTGGGATTTTATGAGAGTATTTTATTGTAGCTCTTAGTATCTTCCCATTCTAATTGAGCCCCAATGATGAAGGTCTCAAATATTTGGGATTTTACCTAAAACCTAATAGCTACAAGAAGGTGGATTGGAATTGGTTGCAGGCTAAGATAGAAAAAAAGACTTAAAATTTGGAACTGTAGATGGATGTCAAGGGTTGGAAGATTGGTACTCATTTAATATGTTTTAGAAGAAATCATGGTGTTCTTGATGTCTCTTTCATGGATTCTGAAGGGGAACCTCTCATCTATACGCAAAATTTGTTTTAGATTCTTATGGTTGGGAGCTAAAGATGGCAGAATGTTTCCGTGGGTTAGATGGGAGAAAATAGCCCTACCTAAGAAATGGGGTGGGTGGGGTTTGAAGAACCTTGTGTCATTTTACAAATACTTAGTCACGAAGTTGGGATGGAGGTTGATCTTTTCTGATAGTCTATGGAAACATGTGGTTTACGGGAAGTACATTTTTCCATATTCCCTTGAAAATTGGATTTTATCTCCAAATAAGAATTGTTTAAATGCATCTATCATATGGAAGAAGGTGGTAAGTTATTTTGTGGTTATCGAACATGGCTTGGAATTGAAATTTGGTTCTATTGAGAAAGTTCCTATCGGCCTAGATTCTTGGGTCAGGTGCGATGCTCAGTATGTGTTTCCATAAGAGATGGTGGATTTTTCAAATGACAGGGTCTCTTTTACTTTAAATCGGGTGGTTTATCTGCTTAGATAATTTATCTAGACTCATAGTTTGTTGGGGGGAAACCAGCTAAATGTTTCAGCTGAATGGATGGAATTATGGCACAATTACATCATTTCTCCTAATTCCTCCCACGTCAGTTTTGGCGAAAAAGGAGGTCTTTTGGCAAGACCCAGGTTCGAGCTTGAGGCCAACAAGGTTTTTGCATTAGTCTAAGAAAAAATTGGCATTTTCACCCTACTCAAGGGAGTAGGGAGTCTCACCCGAGGCGTGTCGCGACCTTACTAAGATTAGAGGCTAGATCATTGATGTTGAGGAAATATTACTAACACAGATCATAACTATGAGCATACAAAATATATATATATATATATATATCAACTCCAAGAAGTAAGAAATCATTCATCATGACATGTTTCAGAGTACCGAATTAAAATTTAAACTAGGCATACATTCACCATAATCAAGTAAGCATCAAACAATTCATGATATACAGCACAACAACAATCTGATTCCATTAACTTGGATCAAAACAGCATAAACATACTCTGCACAGTCTATTACAGTTCAGTTCAATACAAAAGGCTCTACTCCCTATCCGCCTCTCCCTCTGACTGATTAGCTAACTAAAAAAACTGACTACTGAGTCACTTCTTTCCTGCCTATTTGTTTTCGCCGATTGACATTGACAATCCTTGCCTCTTTTGCACTCGTATGTTCCCTTTCGCTCCGCTGCCTTCTCTTTCTTCTTTATCACTGTCAGTTATATTGTTTATTTATTTTCTCCCATCTCTTCCATTTGCGCCATTATATGTATATGCTCCGCCACCTGTCTTCTGGATTTCCACAACCGTGACAACTCCCTGCCTACCTTGATTGTGTTCCGCCACCTGTCTTCCGACTCTCCGCAGCTCAAAAAATTTTATGTTCAAAACAAAGGCCCCAACAGGCGTCGACCACACGCTATTGACTCGTCCTGAGTCAATATTTTCCTACGGTTGCAACTTTTGGTGGTCTGTCGGCTTCCAGTGTTGGCCTAGTGGAATTTCTTTTGGTAGCATTGCTTCAAACGAGTAAAATGGGATCTCGCTTCTAATCTCCATTGCCACTCCTGGCCATGAAGAAAATTTTTTGTATAAGGCCTCTTCCTCTATTTGGAACTTCAATGGCTTCTTAAGGAAAGTATTTTCATCCACGCAACTTGGTCGGATATAGGTTCGGTTATGGGTCACCCCAAACCATATCTTTGGAAAGTACCTATCCAGTAGGCTTCTAGGCACTCTTTGTTGGCTCCCAACCACGTCGACCATATGTCTATACCAGACTATAAAATTTTCCTCATTGACCTATTTGGTACTTGGGTCCCTTGATACTCTCCATGGCGTGAACCTTAGGGCCATTGGTTGGTCGTGAGTTATCTCTATGAGCTGTCTAATTCCTAGTGGACTCCACTTCGACATTGCGAGGGCCATGATTAAATAACCATATATAAATCTTGTGGCTCGCCTATAGTTGTCCTCGCAAGCCTCAAACAGCTCATTTAACAAGAATTTACACCAATTCGGCTATGCTACTTGAATGCAATGCTCCGTAACTAAGATTGTGTCCACAGTGCATTCCCCCTTGGCGTAGTGCCTCATCATTTTACCAGCGATCAAATAGCAGGCGAATTTTACCACTGGGTTGTTTATGAGGTCAATTTTTTCTCCCTTTCCTCCTCTCCTTGTTTCATACTTTCTGTATTAGTCGCAATCTCATGTCTTCTTAGCTCTCTTGGACATATTTTGAAAGGTTTATGAGACGTCGTTTCCTACCGCTGATAACCCTGTAAGTCTGTGTATGTCTTCTGCATGAATTGGGATATCCCTCCCAAGCCATAGTGATCCATTTTGAATTCTGATCATTAAGAATTTATTACATTGCATTGTTTCTCTCGTCGTCCTGAATACCGAAAGGCTCCTAAGGTGCAGGATAGTTGACCTCTGGATGCCTCTGAAATCCGGGTGCATATTCGCTGCTTCACCTCCTCCCTCCTTTACATAATTTTCAATGTACACCTACCTTTTCATGCCTGGGAACTAGTACGAGTCTCTGAAGTCGATATCTATCAACGAGGAATTTTCATATTTGCCTATCAGTGACTCCATCCTTTGAATTATTCCATCGAGCTCGGGCTCAATGACTGAGGTAGCCATCTATTTTCTTCCTTCTATTGTATACTTGAACTACTGCTACTAGTATACTGCTCTAAACTTCTACTTCTAGTCTAGTGCTCTGAACTTCTGCTACTGGTCTACTACTTTGAAATTTTTTTGTTGAACTTGGGCTTATCGTTATAGTTGTTTCTTTCTCTGATAACTCGGAATTTTTTGGCATTCTAGTGTTTCCCTCCTTCATGCGGGTTAAGTAATATTACTGGCACAAATGATGGTTATGCGACGCCAAAACTAATTAATTCTTGTTGTCTTTCCCGCGGCTATAATCGTGTGATTAGTTACCGGGGTGAGGTTTACTCTGACAGTGTTGATGCTAGCTTCGGGATTCAGGTAGACATGATGGGCAATAATTATGGCTTAATATGGAAACTTTATTACGGTATGGGGGTTACTAATTACAGCACTTATTTTTCAAATTCGGGTGATCTTACAGATTGACAACAGTATGATGAGTCATTATGAGTGAATGATGGTTGAAATTCTTAGGCTATGTAACATTGTAGATGCTCCACCCCCCACCCCCGCGACCACAATTGGTTGTGATTTGGTCTCCACATCGCAACAGGGATGATCGTTATTTTTGCGCGACTTAGCGGGTTTTCTTATTGAGGATTCCTACTCTAATGGCATGAAAAGATTAAAACCTAACTATTCTAAGGCTCATCTCGGTTGCGAGAGAGTTATTGACTCTACTATATTGATTTCTCTCGGGTGCGAGAGTTATTAAAAAAAAATTGTGGTGCTTACTCATGAAAGGGTTTCAAGCATGCGCCATTCACCCATCCTTTAATTATCTCTCCATTTAGTTGCGCTATCCTAACCATGCCTGAATCTCTTATCTCTATGACGTAATGCGGTTCCATCCAGTGCATTCTAAGCTTCCCTAGGAACTTCTGGAATTTTTTGTAATAGAGCAGTACTTTTTCCACCAATAGTGAATGTTTTGTGTTCGATGTGGCGGTCATGCCAGGATTTTTGTCATTGTTTTTGTACTGATTGATGGAAATCTTCCAGAAATCTGTCTTCTTCAAGCTCATGAAATTAATGTAGGCATGCAGAGATGGATTCCTCCTCTATCATGTGTGTTGTTGAAGCAATTAATAGGGTTGGTATGATAAATTCAGCTGGTATTACTGCCTCTTTCCCGTATACCAACTGGAATGGAGTTTGATTATGCAGTCTCTTTATGGTTGTCCTATATTCCCACAATGTGGTTGGTATTCTTTAATCCCATTCATCACGATTAGCGTAGCATATATTTTTTAGTCTTTTCTCCAAGATTTTGTTGAATGCCTCGACGGTTCCATTCACTTGAGGGTGGTATGGACTTCTCTTGTGCTGTTGTATCATAAAGTTTTCAAGCAGTGATTTAACCGTAGCATTAATGAAACATGTGCCTTGATCACTTGTTAGGCTCCTTGGACAGCCAAACCTGCTAATTATGTTCTCAAAAATAAATCTGGATGTTGTGTCTGTTGTACAGTCCTTTACTGGTGTCACCTCTACCCATCTTGTGAGATAGTCAGTTGTGGTGCTTATATATCTTGCATATGAGTGTCGTGATATTGGTGAAATTGGTCCTATGAAGACAACAGCCCATTTCTCAAATGCCTACATAGCCCTCACAGGTTGCAGTGGCAACTCATCACGATGTGATGGTCGTCCTGTTCTTTGGCAGACATCACATTTTTTTACATATTGCTTATTATCTTTGTCAACAGTGGGCCACCATAATCCTGATTGTAGTATTTTCCTTGCGGTGGGTTTTGCACCGACATGGCCTCCTGCAACTCTTCTGTGACACTCCCACAAGATGTCTTCTTTGGTTTGTTGTGTACTCTGATGGGCATTGTCCTTTGTCCAAGTATGTCCCTATCTATTCTAGATAATCTGGGATGGCTTCTACTCTAAAGTGATTAGCATCTGACAGCTGTTCATCAAGGGATCCCCCATTTTCCCCATTTTCCAATCTCGATAAATGGTCAGGACCAACATTTATCCTTCCTTGTTTTACTATTACTTCAAAAGTGAATTCCTGGAATAGCAGGAGCCATCTATAGATTCTACCTTCAAGTACAAGTTTGTTTACCAGATATTTTAGTCTTGAGTAATCTGTGAAGAATTTGAATGTGCCTCCCAATAAGTAGTGGCGAAATTTCTATAAAGAGTATACCATAGCAAGAGCCTCTCTTTATGTTGTTGTGTAATTCCTTTCTGTCATTGACAACTTTCTGCTTGCGTAGTATACTGGGTGATCTATGGAGGTTTATCCTCACTAAGCTAGCACCGCTCCCAAATCAATACTTGAAGCATCGATGTGGACATGAAACTTTTTATCCCAATCGGGATGGGCCAAGATGGGTGCACTTGCTAGTTTCTCCTTCAACATGTTCAATGCTTTAGTGCATTCATCGTTCCATACGAATTGTTCTAACTTCTGCAACATTTTTTCTAATGATGTTGTGATTTTTGTGTAGTTGCGGATGAACCTCCTATAGTATCATGTGTGTCCTAGTAGTGACCTCAACTATTTTACAGTTTCTAGTGCTTCCATGTTCACAATTACTGCCACCTTCGCGGGGTCCACACATACACCTTGCTTGCAGACGACATGTCCCAAAAGCGTTCCAAAAGGTACTGTAAATATGCACTTTTTGAGATTCATAGAAATTTGAAGTTGTTTGCACCCGTCAAACATTATCCTGAGCAAAGTTGCATGGTTCTTCAGTAGACTGTATACCGTCCAATCATCCATGTATACTTCTAGTAACTTATGGATATAGTCTCTAAATACTGCTATTACTATCCGTGAAAACACAGTTAGTGCATTCTTTAGACCAAAAGGCATGACATGGTAGGAAAATGATCCCCATTCTGTTGTGAAAGTAGTCTTTATTTTGTCTTCTTCTAGTATTCTCACCTGATGGTATCCTAAAAATCCATCTGTGAATGAGTATGCTTCATTTCCCGCAACATTGTCAAGAATTTTGTCGATAAATGGAGTTGGAAACGGATCATGAATGCATGCATTATTCAAAATTTTGTAGTCTACACATACTCTAATTTCTGATTTCTCCTTTTTATTTTGTATCAAAATTGGGCTGACCCATTCTGCTTCCTCAACCGTAAAAATCAAGTCTGCCTTCAGCATTTTCTCTATCTCTACTTTGAAATTTTCTTTTACTCTCGGATTCAGGCAGTAAGGTCAATGTTTTACTGGCCTCGCATCTGGTTTTAGGACTACGCACATCTCCCCCAGATCTCCTTTGATTCCTTTGAGCTCTACCACTGAATATGGGAATAAGTCTTCACACTCTTGTAGTAGGTCAAAGATTTCTTTTGTTGTCTCTGTATCCATATAATATCCTATGGATGCGATCTTGGGCTTCTCTACACTTCCGATATTCTACTTCTTTGTCTTCAAGGTTAACTTGTGCAATCCCTTTGTAGCTGGTTCTTCTTGTGTTTTCCATTCCCCCTCCTTCTCTTCAAAGTATAGATGTCGAAGATTCTCTAAATCATCATCGTCTATCTCCCAATCTATCCTTTTACATGCTACTAAATCCTTGACTTTCTGCTCTGATAAAGATATTTCTTCATTCTCCTGAAGCTCTGGAATTAACAATATTATTTTAATTTCCTGAAGGGTATCTGTAACTGTTTCATGTCTCCCTTGAAAGAAAAACATTGCGTAAATATTTCCGCAACTCTTTCCCAGGTACCAGTTCCTCTCTTCTTCTCTTCTATTAGGTACCAAGCATGTGGAATGGTGTCCAGTGAATGTATAAAGTTGTGTGCCCATAAAGATTCTGGATACCCCTCTTTCTTCCACTTATACTCGCAACTACTTAGATGTGATAGGGGGTCAGAATTCCCTTGGTACTTTTCTCCGAGTGGCAGTCCTGAAGCCACATGGAATCTTGTTCTTAATGCTCTAGAAATATCCTCCCATTGCGAAAGAGAATTGCGATGCGTTTCCCACCACCTTGTTGACGTGGATTGTAGTGCTACGTCCATGAGAGGGACTCTATGTTCTATTGGTACTTTTTATTCCACTTTGGTAATAAATATATTCACATCTTGCATATTTGAAAGAGTTGAATATTTTCTTACTTTTGTACCAATCCAGTTGACTCCACGAACGTTTACGCATCTTCTGGTGTTGATTTCATATTCTCCCTGCTGCCAATCATCCTATGCTACTTATGACCCTAGGTCAGAACTCCGAACGCTTCTCCAGCTTACGGTCCCCCCTATTGTAGGATTAATATAATATTCTCTCCTTCCTGTCGTCATATGGTAGATTTGATCTAGAAGTTGTGTGTCTTCTCTGTTTTCAATAGTCTCTGTGTATCGAGGTCCTTGATACGGGTCCAATGGTTGAACTACTATGACTTCACCATCTTCGAATATCATTAATTCCTTCTTTAAATCAATGACTGCATAATTTTTAAAGGACCAATCTATCCCTAGCAAGGCGGGATAGGGATCCTTGTCACCCATGATGTCTATTACTTCAAAGTCTGTATAGGTCTTTACTCCCATGACGTCAACCTCAACTTCTTCTAGCCTTCCTATTGGTACAATACAGTATTGATTTTCCATTCTAAGTTGTATTGGTGAGTATGACAGCTTCGATTTTCCCAGTGCTTCCCATGTCTTTTGAGGTAGAATGTTAGCATCTGATCCAAGATCTAGCATTGTATATCTGATTTTGAATCCCGCAACTTGGGTGTTTACACAGAACTCCTTTCCGGTCCTTCTCTTATTTATTTTTACTCTTCTTATGTATTTTTCATTAGAGTTACCTGAGTCTCCAGGTCCTTCTTCTCCTTGCACTACCATTTCTAGGTTTTTCTTTAGTTGTTCCAGCATTTTTCCATTGTTTACAATTTTCAAGAACAGTCGGAACCACTCTTCTATCAATGTGCTTGTATGGATTATCTTCCCTCCTTCACTGGATTGCTGCTGAAGTTCCATACTCTGATGTCTTGCTATTTGTGAAAAATTTTCTTGTGCTTCTTTGAAATATTGCTTCTGTCAATCTGGGTTGAAATATTTCTTTGGGGATGCAAGTTTGATTAGTTTTATCGGGTCCATGTCTCGTGCATCCTCTCTTGTTTTTTCCCTCCTCACGTGATTATAGCTACACTTTGTAAAGGTTGAGTTTCTAATATTCTTGGTTATGCATTAACCAAGTTATCTCCCCTTTGTTTGGATCTCTCTTCCCGCCTCTTAATCAACTCTGGGCAGTCTTCAGTAGCATGTGCATTAACTCTGCATTGAGAGCACCATGGTCTTCTGGGTAGCGGACATTCTCTTGCTACATGCCCTTCCTGATCACAATTATAAAACCTTACTGGTCCTCTTCCTCTAGTTCTGCTACCTCTCATTCCTCCTCCTCGGCCCCTTGGAGTTTCATTTACTCTATAGGACGACATGTCTAATCATTATTCCAATGCATCAAGAGCTCTTCATTGCTCTGTACTATGATTTGTAGAGGAGAAAAATTCACAGTAGATATTGTTTGGAACATTTGAGTATTTTTTCATAATTGGACACAGTCGTCGAGGATGACCAATACCTTTACATATTTCACAGCATTTTGTTATTGTTTGATTATGTTGATTGGGGAACCCCGAGAAGTGGGGTTGTGGTTGGTATATCCCTTGAGTATTTATCTGCGCAACTCCACCGACTGGTGGGGCCCCTTGTGTTTCGATCGCCGAAGTTCCAACGTTTTCTCCCCGCAACCTCGGACATTTTGTGGTCACGTGTCCTTCTATTAAGCAATGTGTGCACCACACATTGGACCTTGCGGGTCGTACCAGTTGAATATCTTTCAATTTCTTCATCAAACTGGCTATTTGATTTTGTAGTTCTAGTATGGATGGATCTTGTACCGCTGCCCCTCCTCTGAACTCCTGCGTATATCCCGCCATAGCTTCTATCTTCATGGCTTGCTAGAGAGCATCCTGAAGGGTATCAATATTTTGTTGTGTCAACGGTGTCCTTCTCAATGGTAGGAGTGCTTTGATGAGCCAATCCCACTGGTGTTTTGGATCGATTGGGTAACTTAGCTTTCCAATCGCGTCTTTAAATCTTCTCATCAAGTCCCAGGCTCTTTCTCCTTCCCATTGTTTGATTTCCCATAGCTCAGACAAATCCTTGTTGATTTGTCTAAGGCAGTTTGAATTTTTGGAAAAAATATTTCTTAACATCATCTATTGTTGGGTTTTGGTGTGCTTCTGACCATTTAATGAACCAATGCAAAGCTCTTTCCCTCAGTGTGGTTTGAAACTCAATTAACTTGACTGCATCTGGTGTCTGTCGAGCTCTCCAAATTTCTTCACATAGATACCAGTTTTGTTCTACATCGTTGTTACCTTTTCCAGAGAATTCTGGGTATCGGGTGAATGACCCCACCATATTTCCTTGTGTTGGTGGTACTAAAAAAAAACCTCTGCTTCCCGGCTGAGAGATTCCACTACCAGCACTGTTGCCAGTAGATATTTTTACTGTGGATTTAGTACTACTCAACTTTATAAACTCTCATAACTTAATAAATAACTTATTAGGTGGATGATAGAGTACCATGGGAAGGTTAGGACTAGTGCTACTTGAAACTTTGGGAATAGGATTACCTTGCATTATGGGTGTTGGCCTCACTTGGAATAGTTTCTCCATCACAACATGAAGCTCCACATAAGACTCCTTCTCGGGGTGTGCATCCTCCTCATTGGACTTTTCTCCCTTTTCTCTTCGGGCTGGGCTCCTATAAACTTGCCTAACTTCCTTAATGGACCCTTCCATTCCTTGGGATCCCATCTGACCTTATCCTTCCTCTGTCATCTGTGGTGCCTTTTCCTTGTTCTGTCGATTCTTCTCCTGCTTCTCAAATTCTCTCATCGCCCTTTCCCGCCACTTCTTAGTAATCTGTGCCCTTCGATGTGCTCTCCGCTCTCTCAACCTACTGGAGGTTCCAGCATCCATATACCTATCCCCCCTTTTTCTTTACTCGTAGCATCTTTCCCTCAACTCCTTCCCCGAGTACTAGAGGTTTAGGTCTCCATCTCAGGGTTTTGAAATGACATCAGGCCCTCGTCCACCATTAGAGCTTTAATCCACAATGGGATTTCTTTCAACAATTCTCCCCACAACCCAGATCTAAATATGTCTTCATATTTTGTAAAATATTGGTAGCACTCGACTGCAAAATCTACAATGTACCCCTCTAAGGTAGTCTGTACCCATAAATATATTGCTCGGGTTAGATCTGTATCTATCCGATGTAGTGCTACTAGATCTATGTGCATCCAACTGTGAAAAACTCTACACAATCCTTCAGGGAGTAACTTGATCTAGAGTCTCCGCAACCAGTTGTAAACTCTTCAAGAAACTTTCCCCAGAAAATTTCATACAGGTCACTCGCAAAGTCAGAGAACAAGACTCGATCCTTGACAGTCTTTTCCCTCTACTACCGAAGCTCTTCTTGTTGCGATATGAACTGATCTACGTGCTTGTACCACCAGCTTCGTAGTTCCTCCTCATAGATCCTTGATACCATGATCTAGCTTCTAAATAAATTTTCAGGTCCCGGCAACGGAACCATTTTTTGCCAAAAAAGGAGGTCTCTAGGCAAGACCCAGGTTCGAGCTTGAGGCCAACAAGGTTTCCGCAATATTCTAGGACAACACCGGCATTTTCACCCTGCTCAAGGGAGCATGGAGTCTCACCCGAGGTGTGTCGTGACCTTACTAAGATTAGAGGCTAGATCATTAATATTGAGGAAATATTACTAACACAGATCATAACTATGAGCATATAGAAGACATATATATATATATATATATAGATATCAAATCCAAGAAGCAAGCAATCATTCATCATGACATTTTTCAGAGTAACGAATTAAAATTTAAACTAGGCATACATTCACCATAATCAAGTAAGCATCAACTAATTCATGATATACAGCACAACAAAAATCTGATTCCATTAACTTGGATAAAAACAGCATAAAAATACTCTGGAGAGTCTATTACAATTCAGTTCAATACAAAAGGCTCCACAGAGCTCTCCTTAGGCTCTACTCCCTATCTGCCTCTCCCTCTGACTAACTAGCTAACTAAAAAACCTGACTATCGAGTCACTACTTTCCTGCCTATTTGTTTCTTCCGACTGACATTGTCAGTCCTTGCATCTTTTGTGCTCGTTTATTCCCTTGCGCTCCGTTGCCTTTTGTTTCTTATTTATCACTGGGAGTTCTATTTTTTGTTTCTTGTCTCCCATCTCTTCCATTTGAGTTGTTATATCTCTATTCCCTGCCACCAGTCTTCTGGATTTTTGCAACCGTGACAGCTTCCTGCCTACCTTGATTGTGTTCCACCGCCTGTCTTCCGACTCTCCATAACTCCAAAACTGTTATGTTCAAAACAAAGGCCCCAACATTTAGGATCAATGATAGGGAAGATCTTTTGCAAAGGGTTCACTCTCCAAATTGGGAATACTCCCCAAAGAATGTATACCTAATCATTATGGCATATAACGAGTAGGGTGATGTAGCCTGGTGGTGGAAAAAATTATGGAAGCGTAGTTTTCTATAAATGCCACATTTATTCCAATGATGTATCATCAAAAATAAGCTTCCAACAGGGGATAATTTGAAAAATAGATGTTTCCATGGGCCCCACTAGTGCTCTCTTTACAAGACTACCGAAGAGACCATCGATCATATATTTTTAGCTTGTCCTTATTCCTGTGTTGTATGGAACATTGCTTGTAACTCCTTATCACTTAATCCAATATGGCAAGGATTATCATCTATGGATGCTTGGAATTCCTATTGGGATGTTGTTTCCCCGAAAGAAATGTGAAATATACCACCTATTATTAAATGGGGTATATGGTTAGCAAAAAATCAAGCTATTTTTTAGAACCATTATGTTCCTCAGGAAAAAGTAGCTATAAAAACCTTAGTTATTTATGATCTAATCCCAAACCCCCTGAATCTCAAAGACATAGGATTGTAACCCCGGAAGTGGTGGATAGATCATATCCTTGGGCATATTTCAATGGTGTGGCCCAACCAAATGGTGACTGTGAGGGAGGTTTCATTTTTTATTTGCAGGATTCCCATTTCTTCAAACTTCAAAGTGGCTTGGGTAGAGGTTCAAATAACTTTGCAAAACTCTACAGTTTAAAACTACTTCTTCTCTTTGCAGTTGAACAAGGATGTAGGTAGCTTCAAATATTTGGTGACTCCCTTATTGTTGTGAACTAATTTAATGAATTTTTTTGAGGTCATGTGCATACTTTTATACCTTTCTTGGAGGAAGTTTTAAGTTAAAAGGAATTTTTGACTCTGTTTCATGTTCTCATATTTTCAATGAAAGAAACACCATGGATGATAGCATTTCCAAAGGGGGAGCACAGCAAGCTCGGGGCACATGGATTTTTTCTTAATATAATGGTGTTGATTTCTATCAATTCTTCCATAGGACATTCGTAGATGGCCTAACACATATTCGGGCTTAACAATTTTTATTAATTTTGGTTATCAATTACTTCATGGAAGTCTTTTTATGAAAATTCAATTTTCTTGCTCGTGAGAGGAAGTATCTGTTTTTATTTATGATGTTTGAAATTAATGACATGTATGTAAGTCATTGGTCTATATATAATATTTATCTATGTAGGTCGTCAGGCCAATGGTTTTGGACCATGATAGTTTTTGATATTTTGATGGATGGTTGTCCGCTAAATGGTCATGTTTTTTAATGCACAATAGCACATATCCAAAATGTAAATTTCTTTTTATATTAGTGAAAATTATGATTTTTCCTTGGGGAAAAAAAGTTCATGTGATTTTAATATTTGTTTCTAGTGCTAACAATATCCAAATTTTAAAATCTTTTTTACAGACATGTTCCAACATATTTAAATAATAGTGAACTATCATTCAATGGGAAAAACTATGGTAGAGAAAATATACATAGGAATTACACATGGTTTTACATTGTTGTAAACTCTTATAACCCTTATTTCTACCCATTTGAGTTGTATAGAATTATATAATACTTATATAAAAAATCTCACTTCTATATACCTTTAGGTATATAGAACATCCCCTAGGTATACCCAAAACCATATTTAGATCAAATATTTAGTATTCATGTTGTTATAGTTCACCATGAACAACACTATGGGGACCACGCTCTAGTACGTGGGTATTTGGGTAGTACAACTAAGGGAAAAATTGAGACTCCTTAGCTAATTCCTTGAGATCATTTTCTATATTAATGTGACCCAATAAGGGCATAGGGGGCATTAAAAATGTAGACATTATATGATGAATAAGATGGTGGTTGATCAAGAAAATGTATAGTGGAATGGTCTTGTGATTGTATAGAAAAAAGGTGGGGTAATTGTATAATGGCTTAAGAAGGACTGAAGTAAATGGTTGATAAAAAAAATTAAGGTATAATGGTGGTAACTACAGTGCACCCTTTTTATTAAACGACAAACTTGATAAGATCTTAATTATGATAGAAATTGTAGGAAAATAATAAAATACACATACACACACTATTTCATGATGATTAACAATAGTCAATTAGGCAACGGTTTATACTAAATTATTACAATAATATAATTACATTAGGCTTGTCACAACACAAGTACATCTTAATAGCTACATATTATTTTACAAAGTAGACAGAAGTAGTAACATTGTGTTGGCAATATGATGCAGAGTATTGTCCTTGATGGCAACCCACTTGATGAAGTTGTGCCTAATAGAATATGTCATGATGAACTTGTTAAATGATGTAAATCTGGTGTATCTACAGTGAGTACAGAAGGTAATGAAAAAAGGAATTCAGTATGTGCTAGATCTATGATGAAAAGAGTATGTCTCAAGGAATACGCAGATTTGTCTAGGAGAAGTCGTGTATGCACGCGGGAAATAACGTGCCAAGTCGCGTATGGGCAAAAGCGCTCATAAAGTGCAAAACCAGGGGTAACCACCATGGTATTGACCCATTGTATTGAGTAATGATACGTCTATGTGACCCCGTCCAGGAATA
Source organism: Pinus albicaulis (assembly GCA_034641835.2). NCBI lineage: Eukaryota > Viridiplantae > Streptophyta > Pinopsida > Pinales > Pinaceae > Pinus > Pinus albicaulis. Next base: position 721,622,182 of record CM076570.1, on the reverse strand, counting down.
CCATCGGAAGTAATGTGGTTTTGGCTCATGGTATTGAAAAAGGGTAAACCTATATAAGGAGAATAAATTCATTGTGCAAGGCATAAGTATGAGTGTATAAGTCTGGGCTTTGATGAATACTTCACTCTGAAGTATATTTGTATGGGTGAACTCTGTTCCTAATTGATAGATCTGAATCTATGATGCTCCTATGAACATGATGAAGGCTCAAGATCTCTAGATCTAGAAATGGTGAATGTCAGGGATGATCTGAAAAGAAGTGAAGAAGACCTAGCGCAATCCTGTTGAAGAGATTGAAGAAATCTGGGTAAGTTTATAGATCTGGTCTGTACTGCAAGGTTTCTCTTTTATAGATCTATACGCAGGTTCGCTTCATGGAAAGCGCGTGTATACGCGGGTATGTGGAAAGAAAAGCGCGTATGCGCAGTTAGGGTTTTCTTTGGAAAATGTACTAAAGTATACGCGAGTTCGTATTCTGAAAGGCGCGTATATACGTGGGTCTGATTAAATAAAAGCGCGTATGATTTCTGATCTGATGGCTACTGAAGGTTGAATGTGTTTCTGCATATCTATTCTGAAGTCTGGGTTATATCTGATATTCTGGTTACAGTGGTTTCACTGTTCTGTTTGATGCTTTGGGAAAAGGTTGTTTATTGACAAGTAAAGGGTTGTGTTGGAGCTATTTGATCCAGTTTGAAAATTGATGAAACGTGGTCTGCAGTGGATCTGAGGGTTGAAGCCTTCAGTATGAAAGTGGAAGCTTTCTGCCAGTAGAAGTTTGCAGGGGGTTGTAGCTCCCTTCCAGGAGAGGCTGGTAAACGAGAGAAGGTTGTAGCCTTCTGCAGGTGGGTGCCTGCGTGCTGGTATGAGTCTGCACCAGTACATGTTGTAAGAAGTTTTCTTAATAATAAAATTTTGAAGGCTGAGACAACGGCAACATTGGTTTTCTCCCGACTTGGGTTTCCACCTAAAATCCTGGTGTTCATGTGTGTTGCTTATGTGTGATGACTCACTCTGTTCTTACTGTACATGTTTACTATTTATTGAACATCTAATGGATGAATGATGGAATGATATAAGTGAATAATTAATTGCATAATTAGATCTCTGTGTATACGCGAGTTTTATGAAGGATATCCGCGTGTATACGCTAGTTGGCTTCATAAAAGTAGCGTATGGATTTTGAAGTAAGAAAAAGAAAAATTGTTGAGTAAGTCCTAAATACTGATTCACACCCCCCCCCCCCTCGCGGTATTTTTGCCAACACATTGATCAAGGTAAACAAAGTGGTTTTCATGAAGTTCATTGAACAATAATTGATATGCCAAGTTTTGGGTTCCTTATAGTTTTATTTATGATAATGATTTATTTTCTCCCTTTTAAATTGATTGAATTTTCTTTAAAAATGGAATTTTTGAAGTTTTTCCACCAATTACTACTACTTGGGAATGGTGTAGGTGAATCCACTAATAAGACCATAATTACTATTCCAAAGAAAAATACAGTTAATCATTAAAGTAATTGTAACAATCCATTTTAAAATTCCCTATGGGCTAATAAAGTCACACCCAAAGTTTCTTTGGGAACCTCTCTCTAATTTTTTGTATACAAAAAAGAATTCAACTTACCTCCTAATAATTTCTTACCCTTCCTCCAACTTGCCCAAGATACAAGGGGATATAATTTCCCATCTATCCAAAGAACTCATCTCTTCATAAACCTTAAAGGAGAAAGGGAGAAAGCTAAGCAAAATCATGTTGTTCATAAAAATATTGTGAAAACATTATAACAAGTAACAAATTACCAACTTAATGAGATTTGTGACCTTAAAACAATAACTATAACCCTAAAATTTTGTATATTTTCATAAAAAAACATGAAAAACAACCTTAAATTGAAAGTGGCAGTAATGGCAGCACCCTTTTTTAGGTTAAAATTGAAACACTTTTCAACAATGGCATTAAAAACTAAATATCATGACTATAAAAAACCTCAAAAATCCAAGATTTTTCAAGCATGGCATTAAAAACCAAAAAACATGACTATGAATAATGCTTCTCATTATCCATTAGTCAAATAACCAAAAGCAGGAAATCAACCAAGAGTAATGCTCGGACTAACAATGTAAACAAAACCATGGCATTAAAAAAAATATCATGACTACGAAAAACCTTAAAATTCCAACATTTTTCAACCATGACTTTAATTACCAAATATTATTCTTCTTCTTGTTTAAACAATTACATAGATTTGTAGGAACTGACCTGCTGGAGGAACCCACCCCCAAGATATGTAAGAAAATACTTGTGGTATGCTACCATCTGATTGAGGCACCAACTCAAAAGTGTACAAGCAACTACTCATTGTGGGCTACAACCTGATTGAGGGGACAACCTCAGTGGACGCACCCACCATCTTCTTCGACTTCTTGTGGACCTATTTTCAAAATATTCCAAATTGGATCCACCTTCTCTTCAATCAATATAAATATTTAAACTGAAAAAAATATTGATGTCTTATTTCTATCAACAACCTATCATACCATGTCCATACTGTATACCAACCTTCTCATCAATCTGGTCGCATAAAACCTTTCTTTGAACATGTTCTTTCATAAACTCGACATCAACTACAACCTGCACATAAGCTCTCAAAACACAAAATATGGATTCTAATCATAAAAAATACATCATCAAGACTCTTTATGCACTATTCACCACTTAATCCTAAACATCATGCTTCTTTCGGAAATCAATTTGGACTTAAAATAATCCCAAAAACCTCCAAAAACCATTTGAAACTATATATAAATCATACAAAAATTAATCCTTCTACAAAATGGATAATTTTGGATGCATTCTACAAAATAGTGATTTACGGGCACTAGAAATTTTAACTATTTGAAAAAATGAACAAATCAGGCGCACCAATAACCCTTATACAAAAAAAAATGGCTAAGTCTTCCCATACTCGAATACATGGTCTGCACTATACTTAATATGTCACATAACCAACTAACCTCGTCATGAATTCATGATTCATTGGTGACATGTTGTTACATACACTTAGTTTGGAGCCTGAGCAAACAAAAAAATGGTGTCAACTCTTTGCGGGAAATGCCACACACATATATGCAGGTATCTCACTCAAGGACTTGAATCATTAACCAATACGCAACAAATCAAGCGAGCTACCACATCGAGATCACCATAAACCACAGATAGGATTTCATGTTTCAGTTGTTTGATGCATGGATGGGGTCATTGATGCGTGGGTGTGATCTCGACCAACCTTAGGGCTCACCACAAATTCATATAATTATTGTTAAAAACTTTGATGTGCATATAACCTAGGGATTATCCCCTCCAACAATAGAATTGTAACCATATGACCTTAAATTTTGTGCTCGGCCTCATGTTACCCTGACCTGGGGGTCCATGGTTATCTACATGACGATTTCAACATGATTTCATCATGCCATGTGGAAGCTCACGAGGGTTACCACATGTCACCCATTTTCGACTGTTTCACCAACCAAAAGTTTCCATTTGTACCTTCCCCATGGAAATCACTAGAGGTGCCATGTCATCCCTTTAACATAACCTCATCCAATCAAAACATGCAACAACATCCTTATTGCTACTTCATGGGTGACTATGTCAAGATGCCACATCATCCAATCCAATGATATCTTGTGTCTACTATGTCATGGGTTAGTGTGTAGAGAGGGCCATGTCATCTCCAAATTGTCTAATCAATCGTTACCACATGTCGTACTGGGGTTATCCACTATGGTGAGACCATGTTGGTTAACCAATGCACATGTTGGCATATATCTACCATTCAATCTGAGTAAGATGATATGCTTTAATCAATCTAAAAGGCGCAAATTTTTTCTCACTATTTATCATGGATTTAGTTAATTAGTCATTTATTTGTGCAAGAGTTGCGCACAGTTTAAAATACTAATTTCGGGGGGGTTGCCCTATATTTTTGGTCCTTTACAAGTGTTGATTTTCAAACGTCCGTAAATTCTCTTCCAAGAGGATTTTTTCCGAGTGGGATATACCATTGGAAAGGTATCAGTGAGGAATACCCAACCATGCCAGTTATAGGATCATTAGGAAATCATAACCTAGTGAAGAAACTCAATAAACTCCATACCTTTTTTTACTTCACCTAATGAGGGCATGTTGCAAAATATATAGTTGTCATACTGCTTTCTTTAACTCAAGAACTTCATTGTTTTTTTCTTGGACATCCCCTTTGACATCAATGATACTTGTTGTCATAAATGACAACATTGTCCAAAAATATCCCCCTTTTTCACCGATCGAAACACCACCAAACATTGATGGCCGTTGATGTCAATAAGACAAGCTTCAACATGCATCATATTCCCCCTTGACATATTCTTGAGAACTCCCCCTTTCTGACTTCAAGAATGCCTCCTTTCTTTTCTTTCTTCTATCAATTCTTACATTCTTACCTTCAATGTATGTCAGTCAATTTTTATATTAATTTCTACATTCCCTCCTCCTTTGACATCAATGGAAGGGGGACATGGTTTTCTACCAATGCTTCCATAATTATGTGTGAACATGATTTTGTAGAGTCCCCCTTATATTATCTTCTTCTATCTTCCATATTTATCAATGTTTTCATTCTCTAAATGCCTATCAATACTCACAATTTTTTCTTGAATTTGACAAAGTCTCCCCGTGTGACCATGTTGCTAATGATTCTCCAATTGTTCTTATACTTTCTGGTGGACCTGGAAAAGTATCCCCCTAAGACCATGCTTCCTATATGTGCCTACCATTGCTCACTAATTGTTCCTGAAATTTTATGTAGACCTGACAGAATCTCCCCATAAGATCACGTTGCTTTCCTGTGGGCCTAATATGAGACCATGTTTGCCAATGCTTCTTTCCTGAGGACTTGATAAAGTCTTCCTTTAAGACCATGTTGTCAATGTTTACCTTTTTTGTGGACCTGGTGGAGTATCCCCTTGAGACTATGGTTTTGATGTACATCTCATATGCTCCTTTGATTTGTATTTGATGTTGAACATGCATATATTCTCCACATGTACATGCCTTCTATTATTTATTTTTTATCTAGAATATTCCCCTGTGATTTTTCATATGTTTCCCTCTTATTAAAGTGATCATCCTTCCAACATAGAATTTCTTCTTCAAGTTTTTATTTAAAAACAATAATCTTGAAGAAACCTTCACCAAGGGATTAAATATGAGGGGCCATATCCAACCTTGGTTCTTCCTATCTCATCCTCCATCCCATATTCTTATTTCTTAGATAAAAGGAAAGTGCTTCTCTCTTGATTATGTAGTCACGTGTTTTTTGTCCTTCATTGTGGAATATATAACACACAATATTAGGCTTCAAAATTTGCAAAAAATGGTTGATTTGTTCTTCGAACTTGATCCATAGGCCTTAATTTAGGAACTTGATCATATCCTCTATATCTAATCATATCACAGTCATTGTGTCAAAATTTTGTACATGAGAAATAATAGATAAAGAACTTATTTTGGTACCTGAAGGTATAGGGTGATCTTGATCTTCTAAATTTGTTCCTTGCAGGAGCTCCATTCATTCGCTAATTTCCAATACCTACTTCATTATTGCTTGTATATCATTTATGAAGTTTCTTGTCATGGGAGATTCCCTTCCTTAATTTTGGCTCCTTTATTTTCATGAATTGAATATACCTTGTTGCTTCCTAGAATCATCGTGAGAATAATTGAAATGAACATGCGTTGGCTTATTCATAATTTGATTAGGATATTCATGGGAGGTGTTGTTGGATGTAATGAATGATTGATTGAAATTCTTAGGATGATCTTCATTTGATATGTTTCGGAGACCTTTATATTTGGATGTCACACCACTTTCCTAATAACGAAGACTTGTTTAGATGAAAGGATATATTTACATGTTGAGAATGTGATCTAGAGATTCAGAACTTTTATGAAGTTGTTGTAGGGAAAACCCAACACCCACCATTTTTGAATTAGTTACTTCAAATAATGGGTACCCTTTCTATTAATTTTTGGCTAAACAACTTTCATGATTTTCATTAAGTTAATCATCCTACAATTTTGCAATTTTTTCATTTTTTTCGGATTTCAATTTTGATCGTTTCATTGAATTTGATTTTTAGAAAGCTTTCTATCGATACTTGTTTTGCCTCATTTGGTCAACTGGTTTGTAAATGGCACTCCTTTTAAGTTTGATCATTTTTGCGCCTCAACTAAAAAAAATGTAAATAGATGTATAATATTTCTATTTTTGTAGTTAAAATAGTTATTCATTGTGAATATTAACTCTTAGTTAATTTTTACTAAGTCTTTCATTTTTCATTAACGATCCTAAAAAATGACCGAGCTAAATCATACAACAGATAAAAACGTGTTTTGGGATTTTGGAAATTTACTCCATTTTGTTATTTTAAAACAAATTGCCAAACATAAAATCCCAAAATTGCAAAGTGATTATAATCAAATTTGTATCATTATTAATTCATGTAGGCCCCATCTCACATCCCTTCTCGTCGTTCCAAAAATTGCGATAAAATTTTTTCCATTACAATATCACATATCACAATTTCACTAACCACCTCAATAAATAACTTATAATTTTGCAATTTCAAAAAATGCAATGAATTTTTTTATTTTATTATAAAGTTTTCGATTAAACTCCTTATAAATCTCGACCTCCTCTCTGTCATCCTTACCTAACCCTCCTTATCCCTCCGCCTCACTATTCCAGTGACCCTCCTTAACACTACATCCTCTCTTCACTAACTCCTCCACTCACACTTCTCACCTCCATCTAATATATCCTCATCCTCACCCTCACGTGATTTTCGTTATGAATTGTGTTTTAAGTTTTGAATTAAAATGATTTTATAAATATTATTATATTATATATAATATTATAATATATATTATATTATAATATATATTATATTTTTATTATAATTCTAATATAATTTAAATTATAATATTAATATAATATTTTAATATTTTAATTAATCATTGAATATTTTTTAAGTAGTTTAATTTTGTTTACAAATAATTTTTTATTAATTAAGATTAATTATAATTAATTAGTATTAATTAATCAGTAATTGTAACTTAATTTAGGATTAGATTGTAATCAAAAAGCTCTGATTTTTAGTCCAAGTAATAGAAATTTCAGAATTTTCGAAGTTTCAATTCATTAAATTTGGAGGCTCAAAAATTGAGTTTTACTTGGCCAAATGAGGCCCGGGTTGGCTCATTGGATAGATAAAACCATAGAGATTATTTATGAAGTGGTTGCAAAACTAGATTTGACCATTTAATAGGTCTAAAATTCAGCAGAAGATCAAACTCTGAATTTTTAAACAAAATCAATTTTCTGAGTTTTATTTTCTGCATTCCTATTTTCCCACAACCTCTACTGAGTGCAGATCCATTCATCTATGTTCTCCTTTACCAATTATATCACCACGGGCATCAATTGAAATCTTAGATTTCCTTTTCATTTCTTTATTTAATTAAGTTTGATTGAAGATATTTTATTCCAGATTTGGTATTTTGATTTGATTTTGCATTTTAATTTAATTTTGGATTTGTTTTTTTGTAGGAAAACAGTTGAAGAGATGGGAAGAGAAAATATCAATCAATGACTCCAGCAAGAGAAGAATGGGATTTTGGCCCAATGAAAATTGATGGAGTAGATTTGTTCTTCAACAAACTTTTTATTGAGAAAACCTTTTGTAAATATTATAAATCGTACATTGTAGAATGTAATAAGGGGGGAGTTTATCTTCTCTACAATTCTGAAATTCTTGAAGGCACTATTGTAATGAGGATTTTAGAGTTGTAGATTAGAGGAGAGAAAATCTCAGATCTGGGGATTATTGATGATTTTTCTTTAGCATTCTGAATTATGTATGGAGAGCAGAGTTTGCACTACTGCAGCTCTTGTTTTAAAAGAAAAAGTTCAAAACATTGTAAAGGATTATTGGAGACCAGAGCCAGAGAAATGGATTCAATAAATTGGTATTTGTAATACTATTGTTTTAAATACTAGTTTCATTTTATGATAGCGAGAATGTGTCATTTTATTCAAATTTTTACACTATTGTCAGTATGAGTAATTTGCCTCAATTATATGTTATTATTTATCTCTTCTCTTGTGGGTTGAATTATGATTTCTGAGTAACTATTTGCTCAGGAATTTTTCTTTTGTTATTGATTTAAAAAAATTGATTTTCTGTGAACTATTTCCTTGTATTATTGTTTAATTATGTGAATTACTGATTTAACAATCAATATCATTTTGTGAACTACTTCATAAATGTTGTTGGTTGATTCTCTTAGTTAAGATTTCTCTGAATAGAATGTGTTTTGGCATTCATAATGTCAGTTAATAGAACTACTTTGTTAGTTTGATATTTAAACCAGACATATTTAAATCCCAATCATTTAAATATCTTGCTCTCGGTTGGGTTGAATCTATATCTTCCTAATTGAGATAGGATTAGGATAATTTTCCTTTTTCTTGCATTTTAGAATAATTTTTCATTTAGATTCAATTCTACATTCCTAGAAGTCCTCTTCCCGAATAGCCAAACTTTAGTTGTGGCTTGGCTGAGCCCCAGATTAGCTTAAGAATCACTTTCTTGCTTGATTAGCAAGAGGGTTGATCTGATGTCTCTTCTCTATTAGTAGATGAAAGTCATATTTTAAGCCATTGGAGATGGAGAGAAGGTAATTGGACCTAGTTTAACCAGTCGAAACCACCATTTCAACAAAAAATGAGCTGCTTTAAGGTCCAAACCGAGTGGTCTCCCTTATAGTGTTGTAGGCAGACATTTTTGGCCCTCAACACTTTTGGCACTAGAAGGAGGGCCTGAGACTTGTTGTCCTTTGGAGTTTTTTTATTTTAAAAGTTTTATTTAATCACAATGGCTCCTAACATACTTCCAATTTGGAGTTGTATTTTTGAACGTGCATCTGCCAATACTCCACCAGAAATAGTAAGACACTTGTCTAAAGTAAAGTTTAATGGTAAAAAGAACACTTCTGCATTTAATCATGTTTTACAATTCATTCAAAAAATTTCAAATTCTACTTTTTATGATATTGATGAAGGCATTTTATGTAGGGTTTTTACTCTAACATTCTTGGAAAAAGCCAGAAGCTAGTGTCAAATACTTCCAGTTGCCTCAATTCATAGTTGTGGTCAGTTTATTACAATATTCCTTTGTAAATTTGATGGCTATGACTACGAACAAGTATGTGACGATATTCAAGATTTACGAAGATTCAAAAATGAATTTTTAATTGATTTTACCATAAGGTTTCTTTTAAATTGTTTAAAATTTAAAATTGAAGATAAACCTTCGAAAGAGGAATCCTTAGATTGGTTTGAATATATTTTCTCTTTTCCTCCCATTCATAATCCATGTGAAATTATTTCAAGCTTTTTTCAATCTCCTTCCAATTTCTTTAACATAATTGAGAATTCCAATATGGAGGTACAAACAAATGATGATGAATTGGCATCTATTATGTATGATCAATTCCTTCATTTAGTGCACACTTCCTACAATATTGATAATGATCATGGTGCACCTTCACATTTCAATGAATCTCAATTACAAAGCTTGGAAAATTTCTCTAATCAAACACAAAAAGGCTAGCAACAATATTGAAGAAGATACCGCTTTGAAATCTAAAAATCGGTGTGCGTTAGAATCATAAAATCATAACATAAGTCGGCAAGTACAAGCAGTGATTAAAGTTTCCAATAATACACAATCTATTGTACAAATTTCTAAACTCTTTTACAATGAGCAAATGCCAAATTCAAGATAGCAAAGCAACATTCTTCAAGAAAGAAAAATTAGGAGAGTAAATGATCTTAAATCTGAAATTTGCAATGAAGACAATGCACAAGAGTTCTCAAATAGAGACATTTTCAAATGCATTGTTTTGGATTCATATTTTTCTCTGTATTCTGATATTTTTTCTAAAATCAATTTATCATCTCTTCACTTTAAAGATATTTCAGAAAACAAAGAGGCTAATCTAAATGAATTGTCAATTAGTTTTTATCAAGATAGAGAATTAATTATTGATCATTCTTTTGGCATTAATGAACATGAGCTTAATATTCCTCCTTGTTTTGATACATTGGATGAGATCAAAGGGAATTCTAATGAATGTCTTGAGGGAATTTATGATAGTTACTTTCATGTTAAGGATATTGATTCGTCTTCTTCACAATTGAATTCTCATGATCAAAGTCGAATCACATGTAAAAATCAGGAACACTATAATTCAGAAATTGTTTCAAATAGTTCTCATTTTCAAATAATTAATCATACTCGTGATTTCAGCATTCAAGAAACCATTCCAATTCATGATTTATAGGACAATCTTGCTCTCATTCATATTCATAGTCATAACCCTCTCTCTAATTCACAAGTTGGTATCAACAATAATTCTAATTGCATTATAATACCCAATTCTTGTGAAGAGGAAATTACTTTAATTCAGTCCCAATTATGTTGTAACAATAATCATAACACTAGGGTAAACTACGATTTGATTTTGTTATTATTTCTTCATTTATTTTGTTTAACTTCAGATTTATTCTTTGTTTTCATTTTTCAATTTTTAGATACTTTGTGTTGGCATATTAAGTAGCTCAGTATTAAACACTATGTTAATGCGTTAAACATTATTTCTTCCATTTCAAAAAGCAGTGCCGACAAGAGAGTGTATTTTTACAATATGACCAACAATCTAATTTAATTAATAATCTTTCATTGAGTCTATCATATCTCCAACCATATTTTATATACCCATTTGAAATACATTTTGAAAGTGTCTCTACACAAAAGGTCATTAATAACTTATCATATGTATATAACATTGATATAGTCATGCAGGCCATTGTATCTAAAAGATCATTTCCACAATCTGGCATGATATCTTCTTTTTCGAATCCCTTCCAATCATTAATATAAATTCATCCAGATTTTTATGATCCAGTTTAAATTCAACTGGAAATGACATTTCAAGAGAAGGTGATTGTAAATAAGTTGCTAATAATAAATGTACATTTTGGTTTCAGACTTAGTTTTCTTAGTTTAATTATATCTATATTTTTGTTACTAATGTTTGACCTGTACATACATGCGGGAATTAAAATGAGAGAGTGGTTACATTGGAAGTATGACTATACCTAGTCATGTTTCTTTCATTACTTTAGAAATAGGAATAAATTAATTGAGATAAGATACTTTTCTATTTTCATTTATTTTATTATTCATATTTTTAATAAAACAAGTAATAAAATCTAAGTTTTCTTGGAATCCCTTTCATTTTCTAGCACAGTGGCTTAAAACATATTGGAAGATTATGAACTCCTCAATTGTCTTTCTTTTGCAAAACTTTGTCACATTGACAAGATTGCTTTAAAATAATATATGAATAAATTCCAGAGAATTGCTATGACTTGGAAATCTTTGATTCATGAGTACTTTTTAAGAGGTCATTTTCACCACTCTTGCCCTCTAATATAAATTTGAAGTGGATGCAATTGAAAAATATCATTACTTGCCAATTTAGATTAAATAAGTAGGTGATGTTGAACATATGCAAATTTTGAGAAAATTTGGAAGAACTTTTAAATTCATGAGGTAACATTACAATCAAAATTCTTCCAGGTATGTGTTTACAGGTTCATCATCATCTATTGTTAGTTTTACTTTTCAAAGGTTATTTCTTATTTCTATTTTGTTTCATTTGCAGGTCTTCATATACTTTATTATGAAGACTTAAGATAAGCAAGCAACCATATCTTTTCAAATTCGCAATATGTTCAGGGAAGTATTATTGGTTTCTCATCAGAATTTGAGAATTTTTAATTTTTCTTTCATTCATTAAAAAACCCCAATAGGCCTTTAAAACAATATCAAAATATTTCAATTTGAACTTCATATCATCGATATTGTGATGCCTATATATCTGTGATATTCCCATCTGCTCATTCTTTGATAAACCTTCCACCCAATATCGCATCATCCATATCGCAAAACCTCTTAATTTCCCGTTAAGAAATCGTCAATGCAATACCTCCGATATTCCTTTTCACTCATTCTCTGATAGTTGACTTCACCAATATTATGATGTCCACATAACCCCGGACCCAATACGACATTTAAATCCACTTTTGAAAGATATCATGTCCGTTCATAAATCGAAATATTGGTAGGAGTGTATGCTTAAAAGTTTTGATGTCTTTGACCTGATATGAAATTTAAATCCAGTTTTAAAAGATATTGTGTCCGCTAATAAATAGAAATTTCAGTTACGACATATGTTTAAAGTTCTGATTTCTCGGATCCGATATGAAATTAAACCCATATAATAAAAATATTGGGTCCTTTCTTTATCGCATATCGACGTACCAACGATGTTACATCCCGTACTCAAATATTTTGATTGTCGATTGCCTATAAAGTCAAAAACTAGTCTTACCAATGAGCCATTTCATCTATCGCATTCTCTCTATCGAAAGAATAGTATCAGCATTTCCTTCTACTAACAGCTTCGATTTGCGATATGACTATCTTCGATATCACAATCGCTCCATCGCAATTTTCCATTGCATATGCTCATATCGCAATCATGCTATCGCAACGCTTTTTTTTCATCACAAAACTCAAATGAAGTCTTGTCTTGACATCCTCTGATGTGATAGAAGCTGATATATTTCTCTTTGCAATTGTCATTTAACTATTATATAACACTCAATCGCATATCGGCAAGGATGAAAGTCGCAGTTTTTAAGTTATGCATGACAAAGAAACTTGTGATGCGAAACATTTGGTAAGGCCTGACCTATTTGAAAGACCATGTGAATGCACTTTTTCATATTCCGCCTCTCATTGGTCTAGCTAGAATGAAATTATTATGCTTTTTATTGGTTTAAATTGCTACAAACCAAGGAAATTTCACATGAAAACGCTTGCAGTGAATGATCTTGTCTGTGATTTTATCTATGCATATTCCAAATCTTACAATTTTCTAAGATGAGTTGAACCATTGCATCACACTCGCAAAAAAAAATTCCCTTTAATTATATTCATTTCTTTCAAAGGGACTCAGAGCCTCTAATTGATGAAATTTGAAATTCAAATCCTTTGTTTCTTCATTGTTCGAGATTTTTCTCAAAATTTCAAAGTTTTTGGCTTATCAGACTCTTGGGTTTTTATTATATCGGAAGCATTTAAAACAAATTCTAAGATTTACTTCTCCGAGCTTCACATTTCCTTTTCTTTCCACTATCTTGTTCATTACATTTAGCAAAGGAAATGATTCTTATTTTACTATCTTCATTGGAATTTTCTGGTCATAGAATTTTGCAAAATTGATTTTAGCTCCACAAAAAGTTTTTGAGATATTTAACACTTGATTTATTCTCATATTTATTAAATCTTGAATTCCTCTCCTAAAATTTTATTTTATAAGTAAATGTAAATGCTCTTGGAATCATTTTTACAAAACTTCAAATTATCAGAATGAAATTCATCACAGTCTTCTTAAAAAACCTTATGAAACTTTTACCTCTAATACATGAATGTTTGATACATTAGAAAGGTAATATTTCTACATTATACATTTATCAAGCATTCGTTATCAAGAATGATGAATATCGTAAATTTTGTTTGTTAAAGTTACACAAAATCTTTTGTTCCAAGATCTTTCTACCCTTAATATTCTAAATACCGAGACTTCTTGTCTCAAAGGTGAAATCATTAAACTTCTAAAAGAAAAAAAAAGTTCATCAGAAACATTATAAATCAAGATTTTTATTTATCGAAGTTTTGTCCATTGATACTTTTGTAAAACTTGAATTCTTACCTTTGCTTTGATTCTCTCAGAAAATTAGAACCTCAGAATATCGGGTTAATAATATTTGCAGGTCTCCGATCATTACATTCTCATATTTCACTATGTATACATCAACTATTATTTGATTATCTTTGAATGTATATGCTACTTTCATGTTATCATGGTGGTCGAAAACTTGGATGTGTTTCAATCATAATTTTTCCAAATCCAAGTATTCATTCATAGAGATGACTTTCTGACTAAAGGGATATACATTCTTCATGGTGTATGTACATGGAATTATTTTACTCTTCTCGACTATCCCCTTCATTAATAAGGAATTTGGAACAAGTAAAGGTAATGTACCAATGGTTAATTCATATTTTAATTCTCTTTTATTCTATATTTCGCTCCATATTTATCATATAAAGATTCAAGCCCTCTTCGTATACATAATTGATACATTATTTGGGATTTTGAATCAATTTCAATATTTTTGGGCTAATATAAATTCAGAATGGAAGAAGCAAAGAGAACATTCATCACTGCAATTTATAAATAAGCATATATTCATTCTCATTTCTCATGGATTTGATTTTTTTCTGATTTCTTGAACATGAAAGATTTTTTTCTTCTAGTTTGTTGCTTGTTTAACTTTACATTTAATAAATAATAATTTTGGGTCAAAAAGATTTCATTTAACTCAACTTCTTCATGTTTATAATTCTAATTAAAGGAAGAAGTTAACTTGTATTGGATAAAATCATCTCTCAGGTAAGATTAAATGTAATTCTCCAATGGTAAGTTTCATGTGTCCACTTTCATTTATTTCCAGTATTTCACTTTTGGTTTCAGATTTGTTTTTTTAGTTTTTAATGATCCTGAACTATGTTTTTACAAGTCTTCATGAACCTTTCGCACCTCTACCAGATCAGTTTTGTAGTTCTCTTTTTTGTTCAGTTTGTTTCGAGCTTCTTAAAAGAAGCAATAATGATCCTCATTGAATCAACTAAACTCGAGAGTTTCTGAATCTCTAATATGTTTCTTTAAGCATTAATTTTATTAGAAAATGGTTAAGATTCTTTTTGTTGTGTTTTGCTTCGAAAGAATGAAATATTGCAGTAGACAGAGACTTCTCATTCAACGTATTATCTATCATCACTGTTATTCACCCTCTACCTTTTGAGAGCCTCATTTCTTATAACTCTGCAAGATAAAAAATTTAAATCTCAACATAAGAATGAACGTACATATGCCTATTTTCTTTTATATCTTTTGTTGAGACATTTGTATAAGTAGTCTCGTTGGAGTTCATATTTTAGATTTCGATTTTTCTTTTACCTTTTGCTTTCTTCATTTTTATTTTTGTTTGTTGATTTCTTTTTTTACTTTAGTTTATGAATTATTTTCCTTTGCTCTCGGTTTTGTTTTGATTTCAGTGACTCTGCCTTGATTTATGTGAAAGGTATTTTTCTTACCTAACAGTGATTGGAATACATGGGAAATATTTTAGTCTATCTATTTCAGTGAATTTCATTTATCATCAACGGCATATCTTTATGGAACCATAAAACCATCTTGCTTTAAATATTTTTCATGGAGGAACACACGACCTTTCTAACTGATTGAGTTTATTTTTTCAAGGAAAGAACTTATTTAATTTTAACACAATGAATCCCTGCCACCCCTCCACATAAAGGCCTCTAACTGACAGTTGCAGGGAAAGGATTTGGATTCAACATTATGAAATCATTATTTCCATTAAACATAAATCTCTATTTTCATCCCACCTCCTTTACTCAAATACATCATAAACTAAAAGCTTGAAAATGCGCTGATAAAAAAGGGTGAATAAAAAATGAAGCATGGGAAATACAAGTAAACCCGTCGGGGCTATAAACGTTCATTGGCAGTAGGACTAGGCATGTATTGCATAAAAGACATCTTCATCGGGGTACTGTTCAAGCTAGCTGGCAGTGAAGCGATGTCAGAGACCAATCATAAAATGGATATATGCTTTATCAAAAAACTCTAATCTCTACCTTCTTCTATTTTTCATATGAGGAAGTTTTAGACCAATTTTTTCCAAAATTTGGATTCATCCCTTTTACTCGAGTTTGTTTTAAGTACTTATATTTACAAACTCATTTTGCTTAATATGTTTATGTAGAACTTATGGAAATGTTTTACTGTTAGACGATTTCATCAACTCCATTATTTTCTAACTTTTGGGTAAATTAAAGTTCATTATATTTAACCATAGATAATTGCTCATTCTCCCATGTGTCGCCATTGTTGTAGGAAAACCCAATACCCCCAGTTTTTTAATTATTTACTTTAAATAATGGGGACCCTTTCTATTATTTTTTGGCTAAACACCTTTTATGGTTTTCATTAAGTTAATCATCCTACATTTTTTCTATTTTTCATTTTTTTCACAATTCTATTTTGATCATTTCATTAAATTCAATTTTTAGTAAGCTTTCCATCGACACTTGTTTCGCCTCATTTGGTCAACCGGTTTGTAAATGGCACTCCTTTGAAGTTTAATCATTTTTGCGCCTCGACCAAAAAAAATGTAAATAGATGTATGATATTTCAATTTTTGTAGTTAAAATAGTCATTCATTGTGAATATTAACTCTTAGTTAATTTTTACTAATTCTTTTATTTTTCACTAACGATATTACAAAATGACCGAGCTAAATCATACAACAGATAAAAACATGTTTCAAGATCTTGGTAATTTACTCCAATTTATTATTTTAAAATAAATTGCCAAACCCAAAATAATTGTAGTCCAATTTGTAAAATTGTTAATTCACATAACCCTCACTTTACATCCCTTCCCTTCCTTCTAAAAATTGTGATCTAAAAAAATTACAATAAAAATTTTGTAATTGCAATATTACAATATTATCGTATATCGCAATTTCACTAACAACCTCAGTTACTAACTTGTGATTTTGCGATTTCAAAAAATACAATATCAGTCAAACTCCTTATGACTCCCGACTTCCTCTTCGTCATCCTTACCTCACCCTCCTTATCCCTCCACCTCACTATTCCATTCACCCTCCTTATCACTCCATCCTCTCATCACTAACTCCAGTCACATTCCTCACCTCCATCTAATACATCCTCACCCTCACGTGATTTTCGTCATAAATTTTGTTTTAAGTTTTGAATTAAAATGGTTTTATAAATATTATTATATTATATATAATATTATATATAATATTATATTTTTATTATAATTTAAATTTTAATATTAATATAATCTAATAATATTTTTATTAATCATTAAATCATTTTTAAGTAGTTTAATTGTGTTTACAATTAATTTTGTATTAATTAAGATTAATTATAATTATTAGTATTAATTAATAGATAATTGTGACTTAATTTAGGATTAAATTGTAACTAAACAGTTTTGATTTTTAGTCTAAGTAAAATAAATTTTAGAATTCTGACAGTTTTAATCCATTAACTTTAGAGGCTCATAGATTGAGTTTTACTTGATCAAATGAGGTCCAGAATAACTCATTGGATAGATAAAACCATAGAGATTATTTCTGAAGTGGTTTCAAAACTATATTTGATCATTTAATGGGTCTAAAATGCAGTAGAAGATCAAGCTCCGAATTTTTAAACAAAATCAATTTTTTGAGTTTTATTTTCTGCATTCTTATTTGCCTACAACCTCTACTGAGTGCAGATCCATTCATCTATGTTCTCCTTGACCAATTAGATCACCATAGGCATCAATTGAAAGCTCGGATTTCTTTTTAATTTAATAATTTAATTAAGTTTGTTTGAAGATATTTTATTCCAAATTTGGTATTTTGATTTGATTTTTCATTTTAATTTAATTTTCGATTTGTTTTTTTGCAGGGAAACAGTTGAAGAAACGAGAAGAGAAAATCTCAATCAATGAGAATGCTCCAGCAAGAGAAGAATGAGATTTTTTCCCAATGAAAATTGGAGCAGATTTATTCTTGAACAAACTTTCTTATTGATAAATCCTTTTGTAAATATTATAAATAGCATATTGTAGAATGTAATAAGAGTGGGGGTGGAGGGGGGCTTCTCTTCTCTGCAATTCTGAAATTATTGAAGGCACTATTTTAATGAGGATTTTAGATTTGTAGATGAGAGGAGAGAAAATCTCAGATCTGGGGATTATTTGTAATATTCTTAATTATCTTTTAGCTAGTTAGAATGATGCAACCATAAGGTCGCAATTAACCAAAGATGCAAGGTTAGCGGAATTAACCCCACACTTATCCACTCCAGGCAGCATGAAGCTTCAATTTTAAACAATACCATGACCTGTGGGTTATGGCCAACATAAACTCCCTTTGCTTACTCACGCAACGGATTATAATTTAGAGTTTATTTAACATACATATGTGCGCAATCAAACAGCGATCACCTTAAAACAGATCACACATACCCAAATCACTTCACATACATGTGGAATAGGGTTTTAGGGTCCCACAACACGTCAACCAATCACAGTGCATCGCAAGTCGCTTACCCGCAAGTTTACGCTTTATTGATAACATTAAACCATAACTCTTGCAATGTGCGCTATTGCGCAGTGTCGAATCATGGCTCCTCCCATCGCATCGTGTCCTTCAATCCTTACTGCATCGCAACCAAACTAACATATTTTGCGATATCTTAAAGTTAAACTTTAAAATTCCTGATGTGCAAATTTTCAATTCGCCATTCTTCATTGATATGCTACATGATCCAACGGTCTTCCCGTTCACCCTTTATCTCGTCGCATCATATATTATTTAATTGCGAAGTCATCGCGTTTGTTCATCTCTCACCTTCGAATCTGCAATCTAATCACGATTGTTCGCTCACCTTCATGTGGCTCTTCTTCGCCTCTTCTGCCCATGCTGATCTCTGCCGTCAAATATTAAATCTTTGATTCTATGATCGATCTTCACCGTCGATTCCTCCTTTGACATTCTTCTCTGTGTTTCTGTCTTTAGTCGATTTCTATTCTTTATATTTTCGCCACTCGGATACATCGATTCCTCCATGCTAATCCTCCTGAGCTTGTTCATGTTTTCTTTAACGTTTTCTCTCCTGAGCTTTTTTCTGTTTTCTTTAATGCTATTTCTCCTGAGCTTGTTCATGTTTGTTATTTATATAACCATTACACCGTCTCGGCCTTGAATACAGAGAACTCTTTGTATCAATCCTCTTCTTCCAGAATTTGTGATTTGTTCTTTACTCGACTTGTACACACTTTTGCTAACTCCAGACTGGAATCACACAGATTCTACCCAGCCAATTAAGTCTTTTGTCACTCAGAAAGACTTATACATTCAATTTGAATTCATTCACCATGGTTTATCACACAGAACCATAATTTCTCATTTACAGATCACTCAGCACATAAAATGAATGACACACATAGTCACAATGAATTCAATTTCCTCATTCATTAAATAAATGTACATATACAAATAAAAACCCTGTTTATAATCTAGCTTTGGCCTGATCTGCCTTTACATGGCCCTTTTCTCTTCCTCTCTCTCTATATATGCCCGTAGGCTTACAATTAAGTTTCTCTCTAATAATATCTATGTTTTTCATTGTTTGTGCCTTTGAGGCTTTACAATTATATACAAAAGGTTATGTAACCAATTTTGGTTCAGATCCATAGGTTACTCAAAAAAATCCTAAGAATCCTCTAAGTCCTTAATTAATTCCTAAAATCTCTTCTTTATCCCTTAAAGATCTCAACATTCAACTAAATCCTAAGGATCCTCGATAAGTCATGAACTACTTTCTAATCTAAGATTTACAATATTTTAGAACATCTCAATCCACACTAATCACTCATCAATCACTCATCTTCTCCTACATTCGATAACATTTACAAATATGCCTCTCAATATTTAATTATATCCTATTCTAAATGTCACACATAAATCACTCAAAATATTGAAAATTACATTAATTATATACTTAGGAAACCAACTCTTTTGAAAAAAACAACACCCCCTGGATTCGATTAAATGTACACATTTTCATAACCATGATGCTCCTGCATCAGATTCCCAAGGTACAAAATAAGCATGATCTCAAGATCATGTGCTTTCAATCTTTGTCCTCATGTATCCCATACTTTATTCTTCAGTGATTTCCTTGCTTATTTCAATTTTTGTCCACGTACTCTGTTGTCTTTCCTTGCTTCTCATGGTTTCCACACCTTTGTTTGTAAAACTCTATTGAATTTTCCTTCAATGTTTGCTATGGTCTAGTCTTTCATATAATTGATTACTTGTCTTCTCTCTTTGCAGCTCCTTCCATTATGTTCATTTCTCATAAGCTTCATCAATTTCTCTATTTCTCTATCCAAATTACTTTGTTGTTGTTGTCCTTTCCGTTGTGTAAGAGTTTCAGAACTCTTGTTTCCTTCCTTTTCTTTTCTACGTCTTTCAAAGATGCATAAGACATTTGAACGTCTTATTCCCTGCTTTTCCATGATAGAATTAGCACTATCACATACCCCAACAATCTTGCATTGTATGAGATCTTCTTTGCCTGTGTCCACATTTTATTCCAGCTGCTGATTATAATTCCATTCACCTTTATATTTATTGTCTTTGAAGACAAAAATTTGTTCATCCTTATACTTCCTTTGAACTTCTCTCTTACCTTCAAAAGATAAGATGTCCTCCATCTCCTTTATTACAGCTTCATTTGTATCTTCTTTATCACCTGTAAACACATCATTAACTTGACAATTTAAACTCACCTCAATCTCCTTATATGTTATAAACATCTCTTCTCCTTTGGCTATAATTTCTTCTTCACTTTTAGGCTCTATCAACAATTCTTCTAGCACTCTAATCTCTTCCTTACACTTAAAAAGTATAAAGTCATCTCTGGCCTTTCTCATAACAGTCTCCAACAGTTGTTCTTATTTTGGCTGCCCATGATAGTCAAACATCTCACAAGATCTTCACCTTGTCCTTCCTTCACATCTTTTCTTCATCAAAGAAAATACCTTGCTCAGGTTTACAAAAGTAAACTTCTTTTTCTCGCTTTTCTATGCTTAGAGCTCTAGCAATATGCTGAAAAGAAATATCTCTTCTCAACTGGGTATGAACTTCCTCATGAAACATGACTATCTCATCTTCCTTCTTAAAAACAGAATTCAGATTATGTATCTCTGCTTCCTCTTCTTTGACAATACCCAAATATTGTCCATCATCATGTATTACACCTGCAAGCACACAAATTGTTAATAAAATCATATGGCTCAATAGCCTCAACTTATGTTTCAGACATCATTTCTCCATCTTCAAGTTCAAAAGGAACTTGTTCATCTCCAGCAACTTTGTCTTGATGTAGCTCAGCTCCTTTGAGCTTCTCTGACCTCAATTGAACATTCATTATCTGCTCAAGCTTCCTCAGCTATTCTATTAGCTGCATATTCACCTGCTACTTTCTCTTCTCTTGTAGCCTATTTCATTTCACCTTCTTTCTCATAGTCCAACCATACCTCTAGTTCTCCTTATTTCTCTGCAACATATCCATCAATAATGCAATTCGGAAATTTATCTCAGCATTCTCTCAGTCAATCTCTTCTTGACTTATCTTCTCTATGCTATTTACCTTGTCATATTTCTCCACTCGTCTTCTATTATGGCTTCTCTCTGAACCTATGATATGACTATCAGTAGTCGTTCTGTTGTCTCTTTTGAACTGCATATGTTCACTTGTGAACTGCATTAAACCTCTCCTTCTCAGCAAGTCTCCATACCTATTGCAAGTACCTCACCAATCCATCTCTCCTTGAAGCTCCGTCTTTTGGTAACACTGGTTCTCTATCTCTGGAACCTCTATTGAGAAAATCCTTTGCTCCTTGGCTTCTGCAATTCTAATTTCTTTTGAGAACACTCTTTTCCTCTCTGTCCAATCTTCAACTGGAACATTTAAGTTCTTTGCCACTTTTCTTCAGAGTATCCACTTTACTCTACCTTCAAGAACACAACTGGTTCTTCTTTTCTTTACCGCTCTTCTTTCTATCCTTGTTGAGATATTCTTCCTTTGTTTGCAATCTACAAAACTCAAATTAGAGTTAAATAAAACAATACATGCATGTTTTCACAAGGAGTCTCCATCCACTCTTCACATTCGAATGGATCTTCGTTCTTCTCAAGAAAACAACCATCTCTTTTTCAGAATTTATTGTCTGACTTTTCTTTCTGTACTTGCTTCCACTTTTTCAGATTTATAATCTGACTTCCTCTCCTCTGGAACCTTATGAGCACTCCTTGCTCTAGGTTGCTACAATCTTCTTCTGTTCTGCTACCAAATGTCTTCTGCATAGTTTAACTCTGCAATCATCATCAAAATTCGGCTTGTTCTGATTTTCTCCCAAAAGAGCTTTTACTCGCTCTGATACCAAATGATGCAACCATAAGGTCGCAATTAACCAAAGATGCAAGGTTAGAAGAATTAAACCCACACTTATCCACTCCATGAAGCACTAAACTTCAATTTTAAACAATATCGTGACCTGTGGGTTATGGCCCACATAAACTCCCTTTTCTTACTCACACAACGGATTATACTTTCGAGTTTATTTAATATACATATGTGCGCAATCAAACAGCGATCATTTTAAAATATATCACACATACCCAAATCACTTCACATACATGCGGAATAGGGTTATAGGGTCCCACAACACGTCAACCAATCACAGCGCATCGCAAGTCGCTTACTTGCAAGTTTACGCTTTATTGATAACACTAAACCATAACTCTTGCGATGTGCGCTATTGCGTAGTGCCGACACGTGGCTCCTCCCATCGCATCATGTCCTTCAGTCCTTACCGCATCACAACCAAACTAACATACTTTGCGATATCTTAACATTAAAATTTAAAATTCCTGATGTACGAATTTGTGATTCGCCATCAGTCATTGATCTGCTACACGATCCAATGGTCCTCGTGTTCACCCTTCATCTCTTCACATCATATATTATTTAACTTACGAAGTCATCGCATATGTTCATCTCTCACCTTTAGATCTGCGATCTAATCACGACCATTCTCTCACCTTCACGCAGCTCTTCTTCGCCTCTTCTGCCCGCACTGATCTCTATCGTCAAGTCTTAAATCTTTGATTATGCGATCAGATATTCACCGTCGATTCCTCCTTTGACATTCTTCTTTGTGTTTCTGTCTTTAGTCGATTTCTTCTCTTTATATTTTCGCCGCTCTAATACCCCAATTCCTCCACGCTACTCCTCCTGAGCTTGTTCCTGACTGTTATTTATATAACCATTACATCATCTCGTCCTTGAATACAAAGCACTCCCTTTATTAATCCTATTTTTCCAGAATTCGTGATTTGTCACTCTTATATATTCAATTTGAATTCATTCACCATGGTTTATCACACATAAACCATAATTCCTCAGTTACGGATCACTCAGCACGTAAAAGGAATGACACACATAGTCACAATGAATTCAATTTCCTCATTCATTAAATAAATGTATAGATACAAATAAAAACCATGTTTACAATCTAGCTTTGGCCTAATCTGCCTTTACAAGGCCCTTTTCTCTTCCTCTATCTCTATATATGCCCGTAGGCTTACAATTTATACAAAAGTTTTTGTAACCAATTTTTGTTCAGATCCATAGGTTACTCAACAAAATCCTAAGAATCCTCTAAGTCCTCAATTAATTCCTAAAATCTCTTCTTTATCCCTTGAAGATCTCAACATTCAACTAAATCCTAAGGATCCTCCATAAATCATGAACTACTTTCTAATCTAATATTTACAATATTTTAGAACATCTCAATTCACACTAATCACTCATCAATCACTCATGTTCTCCTACATTCGAGAACATTTACAAGTATGCCTCTCAATATTTATTTAAATCCTATTCAAAATGTCTCACATAAATCACTCAAAATATTGAAAATTACATTAATTAAATACTTAGGAAACCAACTCTTTTGAAAAACACAAGACCCCCTAGGTTCTATTAAATGTACACATTTTCGGAACCATGATGCTCCTACATCATAGAATATTAAATTTTATTTTTGTCAATAAGATAGATGAATAAGAGGGTAGAGGGACCCATAAATCTCTTTAGTAGGAATAAAACCACTTCTAATGTGAATGTGGATTAGTGCATCTAGATAGGATCAAGTTGAATAAACCACTCCTTGGTGTGAATGGGGGTCAATGCATGTGGATGGGGTCAAGTTGACCAAATCAACAGCACCTTCATAGAGGTAATGGAGATAGTGGAGGACAGCGCAGTCATAATGGGAGGAAGTCTCCATGAGAGTAGCATCATTATTGAGTGGGGAAAAAGGGGAGGAGGCTCACAAAGCATATAAGGAAGGGGATGGAAGCCATAGAGAGAATTTTGAATATTTTTTATGTATGGTCTTTTATGACTTTTTTCACGCTTCAACTGTTTAGCGGAGTCTGTTGTGTTGTTTAGCACAAGGGTGTTTCCGAGTGAAAATCCCACCCTCATCCTCAGGGGACTTCAAGTGCCCACTTAGGAGAGTTTATTTGAGATACATTCCATCATCCAGTGTCAGGCCAATATTCAGCCACCTTCAGCAGTGCAATCTACTTCAAGAATTGCGCAATCCAAGAGGGCATATTCAGTGGAGGGTTAATAACCAAGTTTTTGAGCTTATCATCCAGTGAGGGGAGCATCCCTTCATCCAAAAAGTCAGTGGGGAGGAGTATCAACTATTTTCTCATCAGATCAGCCACCTCCCAGCAATTACCTAGTTGCAGGGTGTAATTCAGCCCTAGGGTTGCATTTTTCATCATTGTCATTTCCAGAAACCATTTCTAGGTT
Organism: Pinus albicaulis; assembly: GCA_034641835.2. Classification (NCBI taxonomy): domain Eukaryota; kingdom Viridiplantae; phylum Streptophyta; class Pinopsida; order Pinales; family Pinaceae; genus Pinus; species Pinus albicaulis. The sequence goes on along the minus strand of CM076570.1, from coordinate 721,597,368 downwards.
ACCTTGGAATTGTGCTAGAAAGACCAGATCTTTGATCCCGACATTTTCTGAGCACCCATTTAGTAGATCTATGCATTCCTAGTTTCTAGTAGGATTGCACAGTCTTATCCTCCCAGCAGTTTATGCAGTAGCAGTTTCTTATGGCTTGATGTTTAGGGTCATTTCAGGCTTGTTTTGCCTAGCTTGAGTGTCTCTTCCTCAAGTTCTTGTACTTAATTTTTTCTATTTCTTATAATATCATGTATTTAATATGATCATGTATTTAATGTGTTGATGTTTACTCCGTTTTCCAGTTTTATGTTCATATCCTTGTTTTTCTTATTTTGAGATATTACAGTGGTATCAAAGCATAATCTTGGCTCAGCCTGTGGGGCACTACATCTATGACATCTGGAGAAATGGATGAAAAAGAGTTTCCAAAACTTCTTCTCCAAACTATGCAAGATATTGCAAAATAAATCAAGGAGATAAGGGTGGAAAGACAAAAGGAAACCCCAAGAGGGTTTCAACATAGAGAAATTTTTGGCACTTCACATCATTGGTGTGAGCAATCAGCATTGCATCAAGTTTCACAACACTCCACTATGCCTAGATTCCTAATAGTGGGAAACGGGGATGGAGGGCCCCAAGAGCAGGAGGCTCTTGGTGATTACTTCCTAGAATATGAATCTCAATCTCAAAGGTTAAAATATCATCTAAACTTCCAGGAGTTCTGTCAGATAAAGGATAATAGAATACCTCGTAATAACAATAGAAGTGGAGGGTACATGCAGAACAATGATCTACAGCGTACCATGGGTAGATTCTTTCTTCCTGCTTTTGATGGGTCACCCAAGTGTAAATCCAAGGCTTGGGTAGAGAAATTAGGCATCTATTTCTAGCTGAACCAAGTTTCATAGATTGAAGTTATTAATATAGCATCGCTGCACCTTGAAGGTGAAGCACATGAATGGTGGTTTCACTATCTATTTACATTGGGGCATACAGGAGTGACTGCATATGCAGAATTCACTTGAAGGTTGGTAGAAAGATTTGACCGAAGAGATCTAGAGGTACACTTTTTTGAGCTAGCTAAGCTCAAGCAGTCAGGAAATCCGAAGACTTATATCTCTGAATTTATGAAACTTTCAGTCATGGTGCCAGACTTGTCTACAGCTAGAAGAGTATACATGTTTATTGATGGGATAGCAGAGCCTTTGCATGGGTTGGTGAAATCCACTAGACCAACTACGCTCCAAGATGCCATTGATAGGGCTAGAGACTTACAAGATGCTTTTCCAAGGGCAAGAGCTCCATTCCAGAAAAATCCCTCCTTTTAGCCAAAGGGGAAATATTTGAAGGTTCCTCCCTCAAATGGGAACCAAGACAAAGGATCTCTTAGTGATGATGTCCGAAGATATTTGAGGAGGAGGAAGCTTTGCTTCACTTTCCAAGAACCATGGGCACCAGGGCATCGGTGTGCTGCCAGAAATGCACATTATATTGAGGTATTCTCTGATAGTGAAGAGGAGGAAGAAGAATATTTGGAAGGAGATACCAGCGTTGTAGCATCAGGAGGAGATCCACCACCACTAGGAGGTGGAAATGGAACATTTTATCCAACTGGAGGAGCCATTGCAGCTTTGTAGGGTGTTCCCAAGATCTGACATTGAGAGTCTGAGGCATTGTTCAGGGGCAGCGAGTGTTAGTATTGATAGAAAATGGGGCTACCCACAATTTTGTTGATACCCAATTAGTGCAGAGGAGAGGCATTCCCACATATGATTTTGAAGGATTCTCAGTTTTGGTTCCAGGAGATAGAACCATGCAATGTGTGAAGTATGTTCTAGCATTGACTATCACTTTGGGTACTTACACATTGACAGATCACTTCTTTATGGTTGATATTCCCAACACCAATGTGATATTGGGTGTATAATGGTTGATCACACTGGGGAATGTCACCACGAAATGGGAGACCTTGGAGATGGAATGGACAGATAAGAATAGTGGTAAGCGCCAAATGATCAGGGGCATGCACACCTATCCACCTCAGATAGTATCAGCACATAGGATGGAGGTTGGTTTATGCAGAGGAGACATAGAATGGGCAATAGAACTATGTATGTCATAGGCAGGAGGCAAGGGTGCACCAGTCCACCCAGATGTGCAGTCTATTCTAGACTGCTATTCTACAGTATTTTGGGACATACCACTGGGGAAGCCACTAGACCAGGGGTTTGAGCATATGTTGAGTTGGAGCAGGGGATCAAAACAGTGATCACCACACCCTATAGGCACCACAAATCCTACAGGGATGAGATTGAAAGAGTTATTCAGGAGCTCTTGGCTTTGGGGCATATCCAACCTAGCACCAGTCCTTTTGCTTCTTCTGTGGTATTGGCAAAGAAGAAAGATGGTACATTGAAGATGTGCATTAACTATAGAGCCTTGAATAAGAAGACAATGAATAATAGGTACTTGATTCCCAGGATCAATGAGCTGATGGGTGAGATAAGGGGATTGAAGTTCTTTTCAAAGATTTCTTTGAAGTCAGGGTACCATGAAATCAAGATAGGCGATCAGGATATCCCCAAGATTTCATTTAGATGTCATTATGGCCACTTTGAGTTCTTAGTGATGCCCTTTGGGTTGACCAATGCTTCGGCTACTTTTTAGTCTTGTATGAACCACATCTTCCATGGTCATTTGAGGAAATTTGTGCTGGTTTTATTTGATGAAATTCTTATCTACATCCGCACATGGGAGGAGCATCTGCAACATATTGAGACAGTGTTACGCATTCTGGAGGAGCAGCAATTCTATAAAAGCTCACCAAATGTGATTTTGGGCTCACAGAGATGCTTTATTTGGCCCACATTATTGGAGTGGATGGAGTAAGGGTCCATGAGGAGAAGATTTGTGCTATTTGGGATTGGAAAGAGCCAAATAATGTAACAGAAATTTTGGGGTTTGTAGGCATCTGCACCTACTACCGGAATTTTGTCACAGGGTTCTCCCAACTAGCAACACCACTCACAGATCTGAACAAGAAGGGAGCCTTTGGTTGGATAGATACTATGTAGAGGGCCTTTGATAGGCCCAAGGAGGTGATGAGCAGTTTCTCGGTGTTGGTATTGCCGGATTTTACCCATCCCTTTGTGCTAGAATGTGATGCTTCAAGGGAGGGCATTGGAGCAGTCTTGATGCACGGGGGCCACCCCATAGCTTTTGAGAGCCAAAATTTGCTGCCTCATGAGAGGTTGTATCCTATATATGATAAGGAATTATTGGCCATTATGCATACATTGGCCAAATTCATGTAGTATTCAGTGACCAACAGATTCCGAATGAAGACTGATCACAACAGTCTTCGGTATTTTCTTGAGTAGAAGAAGCTACAAGAGAGGCAGCAAAAATGGGCTATAAAAATCCATGTATATGACTTTGACATTGAATATGTCAAAGGGAAGAGAAATGTGGTAGCGGATGCCTTATCACGGAGACCAGCAGCATTGTCATTGATGAGTGTGGACACAGATTGCAAGGCCCGGCTACTGGTAGGGTATTTCAAAGACCACTTCACATGTGAGATACTAGATGGGAAAGTGATCGATGAGAGGTATAGATTGATGGGATGAGATCATCTATTACTGGGACCGGATATTCTTGACTAGAGATTCTAAACTCAAGGAGAATATTTTGCATGTAGCACATGATTCACCACTCTCAGGCCACTAAGGTTTCACAAAGACATACCGGGCCATTAGCGAGAGATTCTCATGGAAGGGTCTCAAGGAGGATGTGCTCCAGCGCATCAGGGAGTGCATAGTTTTCTAGTAGAATAAAGGAGAGAAAAAACATCTTGCGGGGTTGTTACATCCACTCCCTATTCTGGAAGGGAAACAGGAGAGAATTTCCATGGATTTCAATACCAATTTGTGAGAAGTACAAGGCAAGGATTGTATCTTTATGGTTGTTGATAAACTAACAAATTATTCACATTTATTTTCCATTTCTTCACAGTACACTAATCTTCTTTAGAGATGTTTTCAGACTTAATGGTCTTCCTAATACCATATTCAGTGATAGAGATAGTCGCTTCATGGGTGGCTTTTGGCAAGATAATTTCCGTTTAGTGGGTACCGAGTTGACACCGAGTACTAGTTATCACCCCTAGACAGATGGGAAAATAGAGATAGTAAACAAGTGGTTCGAAGGCTACTTGTGAAACTATGTTTCGGGGAAGCATAGATCATGGATGCATTGGCTCCACTTGGGAGATTACTTCTACAATACGACATTTCATATCTCGATCGATATGTCTCCATTTCGGGCTCTATATGGATATGATGCTTTAACATTTTTTGATGTGATGTTTGGAGCAAGCAAGGCTCCTAAAACCAAAGAGTGGTTCCAAGAGAGTCAGGATATACTCCGTGCTCTTAAGGACAACATTGTTATAGCCCAAAATCAGCAAAAGTTGTATGCAGATCGTGGTCAGGTGGAGAGATAGTTTGAGATGGATAATTTGGTCTATCTTTGTCTTCAGCCTTACAAGCAATCTACGTTGAAGGAGAAAGGGCCTCAGAAGCTTAAGCCCCATTTCTATGGGCCATAGAGGGTGATTCGTCATGTTGGGGAAGTAGCATATGAGTTGGAGCTCCCCATTGGGAGTAAGATCCAAAAAAAATTTCATGTCTCATGCCTCAAAAAGGCCATTAGATAGCATGTAGTTGCTACTATGGATATCCCACTTATTGATGATGACTGCCATCTGGTTTTACAACCGGAAGCTATCTTGGATACTAGGGAGAGACAGCTAAGGAACAGGGTGATTAGAGAATATATGATTCTATGGAGGAATCTATCGAATGATGATTCTACTTGGGAAGGAGAGAATATTTTGTAGCATCAATCCTTGCAGTTGTTTGAGGAAAAACAACATTTGAGAGGGGAGGACTGTAATATTCCTAATTAGCTTTTAGTTAGTTATAATATTAAATTTTGTTTTTTTCAATAAGATAGATGAATAAGAGGGTACAGGGACCCATAAATCTCTTTAATAGGAATAAAACCACTTCTAATGTGAATGTGGATCAGTGCATCTAGATAGGATCAAGTTGAATAAACCACTCCTTGGTGTGAATGGGGATGAATGCATGTGTATGGGGTCAATTTGACCAAATCAACAATGTAGTCATGGAGGTAGTAGAGATAGTGGAGGACATCGCAGTCATAATGGGAGTAAGTCTCCATGAGAGTAGCATCATTATTGAGTGGGGACAAGGGGGAGGAGTCTCACAAAGAATATAAGGAAGGGGATGGAAACCATAGAGATCATTCTCAATATTTTTTATGTATGGTATTTTATGACCTTCTGCAGGCTTCAGCTATTTAGCGGAGTTTGTTGTGTTGTTTACAACAAGGATGTTTCCGAGCGGAAATCCCACCCTCATCCTAGAGGGACTTCGAGTTCCCACTTGTTGGGGTTCCCATGTTTTGGCCAGGTTGACAAGACCAAAAGATGAGACAACATAGAACCACTTTGGGACCTTAGGATCTAGCCCTCCTAGGTCCAGAGAGGGATCTCTCTATGATAGTCAAAGGTGTTATGTCTTTGAAGCTCAACTATAAGGTTCTAGGCTAGTTATAAGCACAAGGTTTGTTTGTTTGATTGTTTGTGTTTGGTTGTTGGGAATCAGGAAAGAAGGGTCCAATATAACACAAGGATGAGCAAAGAGGAAACTAGGCAAAGATGGATGACTCAGGGAACATCAAGGCCATTGGGCAATGGAGTCAAGAAAGGGTTTACTTGTGTTCAATGTGCAAGCTTTCAGTTGGGCTAGTCATCTAGAGCATTTGGATCTTAAAGGATGGTTGATGGAATGGAACATTAAGGACCGAGAGTGAAAGAAGGAAAGACAACCAAGTTTCTGCCTATAGATCAAGTGAGAGGTCATCTAACTCCAGACCTGCTTGGGCATACTCAAAGGCTGCTCTCAAAGAGGGACAAAGGGGCTTCTTATAGATCGAACCAGAGGTCATTTAACTCCAGGTCTGCTTTAGCAACTCCAAGGAAAACAAAGATAAGTTTAACAGAGGGGATCTTGAAAAGGTTTAGTGAGATGGAAAGATTCCAGTGAGGTAGAGACAGGGTTCCACACCTCCCAGTGTTCTCAACTCATCTAACTATATCCTAACAAGAACATCTGAACATAGATTTCATTAATTCATACATCAAAGAGCAGGCAATGACATCCACTACACAGGTTAAATCAATGGAAATCAATATTCAGATACACATATAAGAAGAAAACATAAAAGGCTGGGAGAGCAGCAACATAAGGTACCTCTCAAGGGTAAATCTTATGCCAAACTTCTGATGTGAGCCTGAAGAAACATAATGGAATGAAAGCAAGTCAATCACAAATACAGAGAAAGGAAAACATCACCAGCTGCTTTAGATCAGTATCCAAATAAATGTGCTTGTCATATTAAAAACAACACCAATCAGGTACAACGTTGCCCATAGCTTGAACATTCAGTCTGAATACATCCAATCTCAGCCTATTTTACAATATTACACAGAGAACTTGTCTCAAGAGGAAAATGCTTGCAATCTACTGATATCCGAACAAAAACCAACAACAACGTTTCCCTCTGTGCTTTATAGCAGATGATGAACAGAAGGTCGACTGAGGTGGTAGGTGAACACTAAATGTGATATTAAACACAAAAATGAATGCAGGGCCAAAACCCATTCTGTTTGATGGCTGTGTATTTAATCCCTGTCACTTCCCTTGTGGAAGGTTATCTTCTTCAGGTATGATCTTGATAGATTTAGTCTGTCGTACCTTTGGTGTTGTGAACAAAATTGAAATGAACTACTGAGAGATTTGCCATATACATGCTCTGGTGGTTTTGAACTGTTGTTAGGGTGGGAACTCTTTTAGGGACATCATGCATAGTAAAAGCTGTAATGGTGCCCTGTACTTGATGAAGAAAAACATTCTTTTGACGAATGAACCCTGATGTTACCTCTTTCTGTGCGCAGGATCTCCTGTTCGATCCTTGGGTTCCTAAAACTAGTGGTTTGCCTCTTAAACTACTAGTTTAAGGCTCCAGATCTTCATTAGGGTGCCTTAATCTCTTTTGCTCTGTACTGAAACACTTCGTCGTTCCATTTTCGCTTCTGACAGGCTAGCTTGGGCTTTAATGGCGCTGGGAGGTCTTCTACAGAGCTTGAACCTTGTTCTATTTAATGCATGTCCTGTGTTTACCGTCTTGGGTCATTTTTCATAAATTTCAGCCGCTGACGATGATCTTTCTTGATTTCACTGCCGCTGAGCAGAGGCTGCACATTATGGCGGACATTGATTCTTTGAAACCCTGCAAAACACGCAAATAAGTTAAGGAAATCATGAACAGGGTGGCGGATGATGTGGAGGTGGAGAAAGATCATGCAGATGGTGACATGGCAGAGAAAAATGCAGAGGAACAATGGAAATCTACTCTGGTGGAGGTGGCGGTCTACAGAGCAAAAAACGAACAAAAAAACGTTAAAAAACACGAAATGAATCAATTATATGCAATGGAATGGGAGGATGTATGGAGGATGCACGTGGAGATGACGTGGCGGGACCAGGGGCAATGGAACAGTCAACGGCGGAGGAACAAATATGGATCGTTGGTCGTGGTGGAGATCAACGGCGGAGTGTAACAGACAGTGGGCCAAAGGTATGGGGGAAACAGGCTAACTGATGCGCAGCTTCGACGAATGATGACCGTTGGATGAGAAATCGAAGATCTAACGGTTGACAGTGATATCGCTCGACATCTGTGGTCGATCTTTAATGTGCGATGGGCCGGCGGTTTTGTAATAGTGTCGGGGCCACGTGTCAAGAGCCGTGTGGAATCGCTGTGATTTTAGAAATACCGCCTGCTGCCCAAAGGCGGTGCGATAAAAACAGCCGGGTTTTGTACAGTGCGTGGCGGGGTCCACCGGCGAGAAAGGTTTTGGACCGTCGATCTGTCAGGGGAAACGGACGATGATGGCACGGGGTGTGAAATTAACGGGAAAACGTGGGCACTGGAAATTTAAAGACCACCGTTCGATCAATTTAGATCAACGGCCGACGTTGCGCCCAAAAAAACTTGAGATAAGCACTTTCTGCCTTGGCGAGTGGTCCCAGCGCCGGGCTACATGGGGGAAAAGGGGCGCGGGGCCAACGCGGAAGGGGCTAATCCTATTATATGGTCCGAAATGGGTTTTTAAGACATTTTTCAATGAAATTGTCATTTAGGCCCATTTTTAAGGTGTTTTAAGGCTAGCCCAGGGCAATGCTAAGAGAATGAAGGATGAAAAGGCTAAACGAGTGGCAGAAATGGGATTTCAAGGGGATTTCAGGGGATTTTAGGGATGAACAGGGGAAATTGGGGAACAAAGGTATTTTGACAGAAGGAGGGAAAAGGGGAGAGAGGGATAATTGCAGGGGTGCAAAGGGGGAAAAATAGGCCCTTTGGGAATGGATCAGCAGATGGGATTTGCATTGGGCATAGCACTCAGAGACTTCAAGGAGGATGGTTTTTCAGGGGAAAGGCATTCCTTGAAGGCTCCACAATCATCTAGCCCCCAACTTGCTTGTCAAGAATTACATAGGGGGGCTAACAGTGGCTCCACATGGGGATGGCTTCTTCTTGAAGGAGGCAAGAAACTAGAAATGATATTTGGAGTAGGCCAGTTGCCTATTGCTTGGCACATCCCTTTCTTTGATCAGCTGCCACAATATGAATATGTTACATCAGCATAAATATTTCCCCTCAAAACTACCTACCCACACTACAATCCTAACATTTTTCTCCCTTTGGGGTGCATTTGAGCTAGCAGACCCTTTACATTTTATTTTCAAAATATAACAAACCTATTCTAAGTCTACCCTTATTGCTCCATGAGACCATATTAAACTGTTGGCCTCATATGCTTCTCTACCTAATCTACTACTTGTTGGGATTAAAATGTCCAACGGGTTTCTTCTCCTACATTCTAAAACAGGAAATTGAAAAATAGCGAAGCCAGGATTAGACTGTCTGACTTGCTAGACTGAAGACTTGTAGAAACTGCAAACAAAACTGTGAAGGTAAGAAATCTGCAATTTGAAATATCCTTCTCTGTTTGTGACTCAGATTTTGAGCATATTAGAGTCACCCTTTTCTTTGATTTTAGCTCTGGTTTTAGGAATGTTAGAGCTGATTCTTCCTTTCCTTTGCTGGTCCAGATTTTGAGTGTGTTTGGACCGGCTATCTTTTCCTCTTTGGCTCAGTTTTTGATCATATTAGAGCCAATCTTTTGCACTTTTCAGAGGTCCATGTTTTGAGCATGTTTGAACCTCTACCTTATCTATTTTTGGAAACATTTTCTCTATTTTCTTGAAAGTAAAACTGCAATGGTATGTACAATGGAAATGGAACTGGAAATGGAAAATTAGTAGAAATAGTGTTTGAGCATCGTGCCATTGACAAGACCCCCAAACAGCTCTGTACCATCAAGTTCTTGTAAGAAAAATGCATTAGGACCCGCAGTGGCCTGGATGACAAACAAACCGTGACACAAGCTGTCAAATTTGCCATGTTTACCTTTGTCCTCTCTCCTTGAATCCCATTTCAAAACCTTGTCACCAATTTTGAAGTCTGAAGCTTTGGCTCTTTTTTCAAACTGCCTCTTTGTGTTTTTCTAAACTTTCACTGCTCTGTTGTAGACCTGATCCCTTTTCTGCTGAAGATGGATTGTTTCATTTATTCTCCTTATCATGATGTCTTCCTCTGATTGGACCTCCTGGACAATTTTGATCACTGGAACTCCAAGGCTAGTAGGGAATACTGCCTCTGTCCCATAAACCAACTGGAATGGTGACATGCCAATAGATTACTTTATGGTGAGCCTGTCGGCCCACAAAGCATGTACCAGCTTTTTATGCCATGACTTTTTGTTCTCTTCCAGCAGCTTCTTAATGATTGTAACCAGGCTTTTGTTATATGATTCAGCCAATCCATTACCCTGGGGGTAATAGGCTATTGAATGACCGAGAGCTATGCCGTACCTATGACAGAAATCAACCATTTTCTTGGATCCGAAGGCAGCAGCATTGTCAGTGATTATTTTCCTTGGACAGCCAAACCGAGATAGGATAAAGTCTTCTAGGAACCTAATGATGACAGAATCAGTGGCATTCCTAGTGGGTATGGCTTCTATCCATTTAGTGAAGTAATATGTGGAAGTCAGGATCCACTTGTGTTGTCCAGAAGAAGAGGGGTGAATCTCCCCAATAAAGTCTAGGCCCCATTGCATGAAGGGACCTTCCACCGTGATGGGTTGCAGAGGAAGGGGGAGGATTTTTCTTTTACCTTCAAAGATCTGACATTTGTGGCAAGTGGTTATCATTTTATGGACATCATTGAACAGTGTAGGCCAATAATAACCAGCCCTGAGTATTTTATTTGCAGTGGCTTTCCAACTCAGGTGGCCTCCACACTCTCCAGCATGAAACTCTTGTTTAACTTTTTCAGCTTCGGGTTCAGACAAGCATTTCAGCAATAGGCCGTTTGGATTCTTCTAGTATAGATTCTCATTCAGAATGCAATAGTGTCTAGCTTTGAGTTTACGAATCTGGCCTTGGTTTTGGATAGTTCTGGAGGGGCATTGAGGTTGGTGAGCACATAAAGGATATCAGTATACCAAGGAGAGTTTTGAAACTACTCCTCAACAGTTGGATGGGGCAATCCTTCCTGCTCATCTAAGGCATTTATCATATTAATGTCAAGGGCCTGCAAGTTTGATTCAACCATTAACTGGGCCAGGCCTTGACCTTTGATCAGCTTAGTGGGTTTAATCTCAAGGTCATATTCTAGGATGGTAGCAGTCCATTTGCCCCTTTTCCCGTCAGGAACCTGGGACAAGATATCTTTGACCACTATATTCGGTACATAAGAAACGGTGTGAGAATGCAGAATGTACACCCTAAAGTCTTTTAAGGCCTTAATCAGGGCATAGGCCTGCTTTTCCATAATGTTGTACTTCAGGGGTGCATCCCTTAAGGCTTTACTGAAGAAAGCTATAGGCTGTTCATTACCTTCTGAATTCTTCTGCAACAAAATTGCAGCTATTGTGTGTTCAGAGGCAAAGGAAAAGATCAGAAAATATTTTGAGAAGTCCAGGCTGATAAGGACAGGGGCCCGAGTGAGTGCAAGTTTTACTGACTCAAAATATTTCTTGGCTTCAACATTCCACTTAATTCCCGCACCTTTCTTTAGCATGTCATTCATTTTCCTAAGGTGCTCAGCGAGGTTGGGAATGAATATCCTAAGGAAATTGATCTTCCCGATGAAGGACTGTAACTCCTTGATGTTTCTTGGGTGTGTGATTTGAAGTATTCCCTCAACTCTCTGTGGGTCTATCCTGATCCCTTTCTCAGATATAATGTGACCAAGAAGTTTACTTTCTTGCAAGCCAAAAATAGTTTTCTTAGGGTTCAGGGACAGACCATACCTTCTACATTTTTCAAAAACTTTCCTCAGATTTTTCAAGTGTTCTTCTTCAGTTTTAGAAAAGACGGTTAGGTCATCCAAGTAGATAACTATGAAGTGTCCTATCTCCTCTGAGAAAGCTATGTCCATCGCTCTCTGGAAGGTGGCGCCAGCATTCATCAATCCAAAGGGCATTTTCACATACATGAAGGTGCCCCATGGTGTGGTAAATGTTGTTTTGAGTTGATCTTCTGGGAGTACTAAGACCTGAATGTATCCAGAAAAACCATCAAGCAGGGAGATTCTTTTAGAGCCCACTACCTTCTGCAATATGTGTTCCATTCTAGGCAAGGGGTAGTTGTCTTTCAGGGAGGCTCTGTTGAGGTTTCTAAAGTCTATGCATAATCTGATCTCCCCTGTTTTCTTCCTCACAGCCACTAGATTTGACACCGAGTCAGAAAACCTCACAGGAACATACATCTTCTTAATCTCTTTCTCAACTGCAGGCAATTGTTTTGGATTGATCCTACGGAGTTTTTGTCTGAAAGGCTTCTGATTTTCCTTCAAGGGTATCTTGTGCTGAATGATGTTGGTGTCATAAGCCTTTAAGTCTTCATAACTCCATGCAAACACATCAATTAATTCTTTAAACAGCTCAATGTACTTCTTCTTCATGTCTGCAGGTAAAGACTTAGCTAGTTTAATCATTTTGGGTTTGTCTTCAATGCCTACGTTGCATTCTTCCACATCTGAATCTGCATGTAATATTGTGGGATTTTTTGCTACGTCATCAAAGTAAAAAAGGTCCTATAAGGGTGCCAGGCCTCTGGGTATATTCTTATCTTTGGCCTGCAGCACCTCTACCTCTTTGGTATCTACGTTCTCACATTTTTCGGTTGGATTTCTAGTTTCCTCAGAGAAAGAATTTATTTCTATGCTACAGGGTGTTTCTTGTTCATCTGGGGTATCCTCACTTGGGCAGCTGTCATCAGATTTTGAGTCTGAATCAGAAAATTCAAACTCATTCCTGCCCACCACGAAATCTTCGATCTGTTTATCTCCTTCAAAGACCTGCCAATATTTTTCATTTTCTGGCACTACAGGTCTGAATTTGGTCTGAATGACGATTTGTTGGTTAGCTGGAGTCTTAGGATATGAACTCGCCATGCAATCTAATCTATTTGCAATTGAATTTTGACCCCTAGGAACAAACACTAATTCATATTCAACAAATGTTTTCAATAATTCCATAGTGTCATTCCTGTTTTGCTGAATACTCACCATTCACTTGTTTGATCACTAACTCAGAATCTCCATGCACAGTTATCCTACGGGCCCTTAATTTTTTAACAGATTTAGGCCAAGGATAAGAGCCTCATATTCTGCAATGTTATTTGTGCATTTGAAGTGAAAATTGACGGAGTGGCTCTCTTCATGATCATTTTCTGTGTTACGTAGCCACACCCCTGCTCCAGCATTGTTTCTAGTACAGGACCCATCGAAATTCATTTCCCACAGGGGTTCGCCATTATGTTGCGCTAGAGGGTCTGTGCTAGGTTGCGGGACATATTTTTCTTCACGTGGTGTATCAGTTTGAAGAGCGTGACTAATGGGCTGACTACCTTGTGTTTCTGGCTCATTCTGAGCTAGGCTCCCACCGCATATTCTACAGGTTTCACTGCGATTTTTTTCTTCGATTTCCTCCAGAGCGGCCATTATGTTCATGTCTGTGCTTTCAGCCTCTACGTTTGTACCCATGTTTTTAGATTATGTCTCTCCCAAATATTGGTCATTATAAAGAATGAAATAATCTAGGTCTGTGTGCACAGAGTATAATGGTGAATTTTTAGGTTTCTCGGGGCTGCTGACTAGGAATTTCATCTGGGACTCTCTATACAGTCTTCTAAGTTGGCCAAATATAGGGATAGTGGCATAAGAGCCATCCATCTGCATTGTTCCTTGCAGTTTGGCTCCCCATGATCTAGATAGTAACATGCCATACTTAGGTGGCACATCTGCCACCACTACATCCATGACCATACATTTGGCAGGAATCTGGGTCAAGCTCACACATAGATATTTGATCAGTCCTAGGCATTTTACTCTGCTAGAATCAAAGGAATATAAGTCTTTGTAGGGTCTGGTGATTTCTAGGCCTAACCTTTCCATCACTACCTTAGGCATCAGATTGTGTGATGCCCCAGAGTCATGCATGGCATTATGAAGGATCTTGTCATGAATGTTGAGACTAATATAAAAAGGTGGAACTACCCCCTCCTGAAACTTTCCTTCAATTTTTGGACCAAAGAGTAGGGCTGGTTGATCATCATTCAGGTTTACAGAATCATTTCTTTCTCCCATATTCAATGCTTTCAAAATTTGGCCTTTATATACATCTTGAGTGGCCAGCTCAGATAATGGTACAGAGATTTTGATTTTTGCAAGTTCACTCTCTAAATTGAAAGTGGACTGAACCTTTGTTACGCTCAATTCTGTTTTATTTTCTACTATCTTAGTAGCTGTATCGGTTTGTGATTTCTCACTATGTACAGGGTCGAGAATCATTTTATCAGGATCACTAACTGTAGTGCTAGTGCTGCTAGCTGGTTGGCCTTGTTTTTCGGTGTCTTGGTTGTCTTTTTCCTTGTGTTTACCATAACTTTCAGCTGCTGACTTATTAATTGCAGTAGATGCTTTAGAAGTTTTATCAGGTCTTTTCTTGATGGTAACCTCAGGAGCTTTGGGCTTGGAAGTGTCTTGATTATTTTTTCTCCTAAGTTCATACTTTTCTCTGACCTGCATCATGGCGTTTTCAAATCCTAGTCTGTAATCTTCAGTTTCTAACCATTCCTCATCCCAATATGATGGTGAGGGTTGGTCTTCTCCCACATCACAGTTAAGGACTGATTCTCATGTTTCAAACATGTTTATTGCATTCCCTTCTATGCTTCCCTCATCTTCATCTAAAAAATTTTCTTGGAATGGGGGAATTACTTGTTGATTGTTGTTTCTTCTAAAGTTTTGGTTATGATTTTGGTTCTGGTTTTTGTTTTGATTGCTAACTGTGACAACCATTTTTTCCATCATTTTTTGCAGCTTATCCATGTTTTTAGATAATCTGTCATAGTTTGGATCAGATGTGGAGGCTACATTGTCATCCCTATATGTTACCCTACTCTCAGACCTCAATCTTTCCCTTTTCTCGATTAAATTGGCCTCTATGTTTACAGCCCCTTTATGCATGTCTTCCAATGTGGTGTATTCTTTATCCCTAAGCTCATAGGCCATGTCAGCATCAAACCCATCAGGGTATTTTGCTAGGGCCATACCTTGTGGAGGTTTCATATGTGGAGGGAGAGCATTGTAAATGCTATTAAATCTTATGGTGTAATCATGGACACTCTCTCCTACATTCCTTTTAAGGCTCATGTATTCAGCTAGGAGTTGACAAGGGTTTGCCGTAGTCTCCCATTTGTTTATGAAGGTCTGATATAATGCAGGGAGATCTTGGATACTGCCGGGAGGTAAGCCCTTAAACCATTTCTTTACATCACCTCCTAGGCTTTGGGCAAAGATTCTCATTTTGATTGACTCATCGTCAATCTCCATGTAATCAAAGGAATCCTCCATTTTATCTACATGTTGCTGAGCTGTTATGGACTCTTTTGCAGTAAAGTGTGGGATTTTTTACTAATAATCATTGGGTAAGGGTAACATAGGCTGAGGTAAAACCAGAGGTGCATACCAAGCTGCCATGATGATATTCTGGTGAGGTAAAGGGTTAACTTGAGCAGTTGCTATATGGATGACAGGGATGTTAGGACCAGCAGAATTCTGTTGGGAAGATCTAGGGTGGGAGAGCCCCAAGTTTTGAATGAAATGGATATCAGGTGGTGTAGACGGAGGGGTTCCTCTATCCCTAGTTTGTTGACCACTATGAGGTGGTGAACTATGAAGCTCAGGGTCTGGCTGGTCTAGATGACTGAATGACATAGCTCTTGGTAAACTGTTAGGCGGGTCTAGGTCAGGGAGAAAATGTGATAGAGCTGTTAGGTCTTCTGGTGTAGAATTAGCTCTATAAATGTGACTGGAAATAGTTGGTCTTTTAGGTGCAGGAGCTCCCTTGAGGATACTCTCTGGATTGTCAACTATCTCAGGTGGGTCAGGATTGGGATAAGTTCTTGTGTGAACGGTCCTAAAAGCCAGAATGTTACTCCCTAGCCAAGCAGCTTAACCCTAATTGTTACTTATGTTGTGGTTAATTTTGTTTCAAAGGTTGGTCTCCCAGTGGAGTCTAATGTGAAACCAAGTTAATCAGCAGGCCTACTGATCACCAGTGGAGTCTTTTCATTTAGGAACAATGGAGTCGCCAGGTGGAAGGTTTAGGGTATGTCAAAGGGGTTACACTATCCACCACAGTGCTCGGGCACTATCGCCTCTCAAGAATTACTTCAGAACACAACAAAATCTCACCAGAGATCGACTGGGAGGGCGTTTACTAGATATGTCACCTCCTAAAGAGGATGAGATATGGAGGCTACCTGGCCCTGTCCAGGCTCTGTCTAAGAGTACAATAGAACACAGCAAATGACACCGAGGTTGTTCAAGAAGAGGTGTGACTAACTGTCAACCTAACCATAGATTGAAGGTTTTTTGAAGTTTATGATAGAGTAAGATGAAAAATATTCAAAAAGTCCCAAGTGGAGTCGCCATTATGTTGGGGTTCCCATGTTTTGGCCAGGTTGACAAGGCCGAAAGATAAGGCAACATAGAGCCACTTTGGGACCTTAGGATCTAGCCCTCCTAGGTCCGAAGAGGGATCTCTCTATGATAGTCAAAGGTTTTGTGTCATTGAAGCTCAAATGTTTAAGGTTTTAGGCTAGTTATAGACACAGGGTTTGTCTGTTTGATTGTTTATGTTTGGTTGTTGGGAATCAGGAAAGGAAGATCCAATATAAGACAAGGATGATCAAAGGGGAAACTAGGCAAAGATAGATGACTCAGGGAACATCAAGGCCATTGGGCAATGGATTCAGGAAAGGGTTTACTTGTGTTCAATGTGCAAGCTTTCAGTTGGGCTAGTTATCTAGAGCATTTCGATCTTAAAGGATGGTTGATGGAATGGAACATTAAGGACTGAGAGTGAAAGAAGGAAATACAACCAAGTTTCTGCCTATAGATCAGGTCAGAGGTCATCTAACTCCAGACCTGCTTGGGCAAACTCAAAGGCTGCTCTCAAAGAGGGACAAAGGGGCTGCTTATAGATCGGACCAGAGATCATTTAACTCCAAGTCTGCTTTAGCAACTCCAAGGAAAACAAAGATAAGTTTAACAGAGGGGATCTTGAAAAGGTTTAGTGAGATGGAAAGATTCCAGTGAGGTAGAGACAGGGTTCCACACCTCCCAGTGTTCTCAAATCATCTAAATATATCCTAAAAAGAACATCTGAACATAGATTTCATTAATTCATACATCAAAGAGCAGGAAATGACATCCACTACATAGGTTAAATCAATGGAAATCAATATTCAGATACACATATAAGTAGAAAACATAAAAGGCTGGGAGAGCAGCAACATAAGGTACCTATCAAGGGTAAATCTTATGCCAAACTTCTGATGCGAGCCTGAAGAAACATAATGGAATGAAAGCAAGTCAATCACAAATACAGAGAAAGGAAAACATCACCAGCTGCTTTAGATCAGTATCCAAGGAAATGTGCTTGTCATATTAAAAACAACACCAATCAGGTACAACGTTGCCCATAGCTTGAACATTTAGTCTGAATACATCCAATCTCAGCCTATTTTACAATATTACACAGAGAACTTGTCTCAAGAGGAAAATGCTTGCAATCTACTGATATCTGAACAACAACCAACAACAATGTTTCCCTCTGTGCTTTATAGAAGATGATGAACAAAAGGTCAACTGAGGTGGTAGGTGAACACTAAATGTGATATTAAACAAAAAAATGAATGCAGGGCCGAAACCCATTCTGTTTGATGGCTGTGTATTTAATCCCTGTCACTTCCCTTGTGGAAGGTGATCTTCTTCAGGTATAATCTTGATAGATTTCGTCTGTCATACCTTTGGTGTTGTGAACAAAAATGAAATGAACTACTGAGAGATCTGCCATATACATGCTCTGGTGGTTTTGAACTACTGTTAGGGTGGGAACTCTTTCAGGGACATCATGCACAATAAAAGTTGTAATGGCGCCCTGTACTTGATGAAGAAAAACATTCTGCTGATGAAGGAACCCTAATGTTACCTCTTTATGTGCGCAAGATCTCCTATTCGATCCTTGGGTTCCTCAAACTGGTGCTTTTCCTCTTAAACTACGGTTTTAAGGCTCCAGATCTTCATTAGGGTGCCTTAATCTCTTTTGCTCTGTACTGAAACACTTCGCCATTCCATTTTCACTTCTGACAGGCTAGCTCGGGCTTTAATGGCGCTGGGAGGCCTTCTCCAGAGCTTGAACCTTGTTCTCTTTAATGCATGTCCTGTGTTTACCGTCCTGGGTCATTTTTCATAAATTCCAGCCGCTGACGATGATCTTTCTTGATTTCACTGCCGTTGAGCAGAGGCTGCACATTATGGCGGACATTGCTTCTTTGAAACCCTGCAAAACACGCAAATAAGTTAAGGAAATCATGAACAGAGTGGCGGATGATGTGGAGGCGGAGAAAGATTGTGCAGACGGTGACATGGCGGAGAAAAATGCAGAGGAAAAATGGAAATCTACTTTGGTGGAGGTGGCAGTCTGCAGAGCGAAAAACGAACAAAAAAACATTAAAAAACACGAAATGAATCAATTATATGCAATGGAATGGGAGGATGTACGGAGGATGCACGTGCAGATGATGTGGCAGGACCGGGGGTAGTGGAACAGTCAACGGCGGAGGAACAAATCTGGACCGTCGGTCGTGGTGGAGATCAATGGCGGAGTGCAACAGACAGTGGGCCAAAGGTACGGGGGAGACAGGCTAACTGATGCGCAGCTCTGACGAATGGTGATCGTTTGATGAGCGATCAAAGATCTAACAGCTGACAATGATATCGCTCGACATCCGTGGTCGATCTTTAATGCGCGATGGGCCGGTGGTTTTGCAACAGTGTCGGGGCCACGTGTCAAGAGTCGAGTGGAATCGCTGTGATTTTAGAAATACCGCCTGCCGCCCAAAGGCGGTGCGATAAAAACAACCGGGTTTTGTACAGTGCGTGGCGGGGTCCACCGGCGGGAAAGGTTTTGGACCGTTGATCTGTCGGGGGAAACAAACGGCGATGGCACAGGGTGTGAAATGAACGGGAAAACACGGGCGCTGGAAATTTAAAGACCGTCGTTTGATCAATTTAAATCAACGGCCGATGCTGCACCCGAAAAAACTTGAGATAAGCGCTTTCTGCCTTGGCAAGTGGTCCCAGCACCGAGCTACATGGGGGAAAAGGGGCACGGGACCAATGCGGAAGGGGCTAAGCCTATTATATGGTCCGAAATGGGTTTTTAAGACATTTTTCAATGAAATTGTGATTTAGGCCCATTTTTAAGGTGTTTTAAGGCTAGCCCAGGGCAACACTAATAGAATGAAGGATGAAAAGGCTAAATGAGTGGCAGAAATGGGATTTCAAGGGGATTTGAGGGGATTTCAGGGATGAACATGGGAAATTGGGGAACAAAGGTATTTTGACAGAAGGAGGGAAAAGGGGAGAGAGGGATAATTGCAGGGGTGCAAAGGGGTAAAAATAGGCCCTTTGGGAATGGATCAGCAGATGGGATTTGCATTGGGAATAGCACTCAGAGACTTCAAGGAGGATGGTTTTTCAGGGGAAAGGCATTCCTTGAAGGCTCCACAATCATCTAGCCCTCCAGCTTGCTTGTCAAGAATTTCATAGGGGGCTAACAGCATGGAAGCTAAGATAGATGGCATGGAAGCTGGCATGGAATCTAAGATGGATGACATGGAAGCTAAGATCGATGAAAAAATGGAAAACATGAAGAATGATAAAAAAGCAGACATGGAAGGTTTGACAAAGTTGATACAACAAATGTTTCCTAATGGTGAAAATATAGTAGAGGAAACTCATGATGAGAACAAATAAATGTTAATCATGATTTCATAAACTCTAATATTGGCAGGAAGAACCACCATATTCCAAAAAACGCTATGAGGAAGTTTGATGGAAAGGATCCTGTAACATGGATACTATAGATGGAGCAATATTTTGATCTCAATAATGTGCAAAACCCACAAAAGGTATGCATTGCAACTTTACATTTAGAAAAAAATACATTTGTATGGTATCGATGGCTTTGCTCCCATAAAAAAAAATTCACTTTGTCAATTTTTACAGAGGAAATGATAGCACATTATGAGGATATAAAGAGCAACACCTTTTTTAGCCTATTGATAAATCTCAAACAAAAGGGTTTAGTGGGGGATCACATTGAGGACTTCCAAAAATTGAATATAAGGGTAACTAATATTCCAGAGGAACACAGGATTGATCTCTTCATAGGTACTTTAAAGGATAACATCCAACATGATGTTCGCATTTTGGAACCTGATTCATTGGAGAAGGCATTCAGGTTGGCAAGAAAAATTGAATGTAAAATTATGGCAACAAGGAAGCCTACCACTCACTTCTATAAAGATGGAAGTGTTGCTACTCCTAAATTTCCACAACCTACAAGGTTGACACCACAACAATTGGAAGAAAAAAGAGCAAAAGGGCTTTGCTACAGTTGTGATAGAAAATACACTAAAGGTCATAAGTGTGTTGAGAAGAAATTATTTTACATAGGTTGTGAAGAGGAAGAAGAAAATGAACAAGAATCTTCAAAAGAAGAGGGTATACACCAGGAACCAACCCTAGAAGAGGAAGAAATGAGTCCGACCATATCGTGTAATGCATTGGCAGGAATTACCACTCCTCAAACTCTCAAGATAGAAGGACATATCAAGAAGAAAAAGGTAATAGTGTTGATTGATTAAGGTAGTACCCATAATTTTATTCATTGTAAGGTAGCCAAGGAATTGAATTGTTTCCTATACCCAGCACCAGAATGTCAAGTGATGGTTGCAAATGGAGGAACTAAAAATTGCTCTGGAAAATGCCATAATATCAAGCTAACCATGGGGGAATATGTATTGACTAGTCCAATGCTTTCCATTCCTATGGGAGGTGCTGATGTTGTACTAGGAGTACAATGGTTACAATCTTTGGGGACGGTAGATTTTAATTTTCAAGAACTTTTCTTGAAATTTTTTTCAGAAGGAAAGGAAGTCGAATTACGGGGTATTGCAGGGAAGCCAGGAAGGATAATAAGCTCTAATGTCATGACAAAGCTTCTAAAGAAAGAACAACGAGGCGTAATTGCACAATTATGCTCACTAGAAGTTCCAACATTAAAATCATCTATTTCTGCAGATCTCCAAAAAGTCTTGGACAATCATTCCAAGGTGTTTGAAACTCCCAAAGGACTCCCACCTATTCGTGATCATGATCATGCTATTCATTTGATTCCAGGAAGTGTTCCTCCAAACATTAGGCCTTATAGATATACTTATGTCTAAAAGAGCGAAATTGAACGTATGATTGCAGAAATGTTAGAGGCGGGTATAATTCAACCTAGTCAAAGTTCTTTCTCTGCTCCTGTAGTATTGGTACACAAGAAGGATGGATCATGGCACATGTGTCTGGATTATAGGGAGCTCAATAAGCTCACCATTAAAGATAAATTTCCCATTTTTGTGATTGATGAATTATTGGATGAATTACATGGAGCAATTTATTTTACCAAGTTGGATCTTCGTTCAGGATATCATCAAATTAGAATGAAGACTGAAGATATTCCAAAAATAGCATTTCGAACTCATGAGGGTCATTATGAATTTTTGGTCATGCTTTTTGGCCTTACCAATGCACCTTCTACATTTCAAGGGTTGATGAATTCCATTTTCAAATCCTTCCTTAGAAAATTTGTGCTAGTATTTTTTGATGATATACTAATCTACAGCAGGTCTTGGAAGGATCATGTTCAACATGTTGACAAGGTGCTCAAACTATTGCAGGAGAAACAATTATATGCAAAAACA